>JANHZU010001765.1:39923-50493 GCA_032468055.1 Acrochordus granulatus
TTTGGGGGCGTGGAACGGATTATCTGACTTTCCATTGTTTCCTATGGGAAACTGCGTTTCGCTTTACGAGCATTTCGTGCTGAGAGCGTTCTTCCGGAACGGATTAATCTCGTCTTGTGAGGCACCACTGTAGTTGCCAAATGGCAGGTGATGACAATTCCAGGGTATTCAGTGCTGTGGGTATTCTGTGCCAATCTTGGCAGTTCTTGTGAAGAAGGATTCGGATGTGCAGGTAGTCCTCGACTTACAACCATTTGTTTAGTGACTATTCAAAGTTAGAACAGCCCCCAAAAAAGTGGCTTACAGCTGGTCCTCACACTTACAACGGTCACAGCATCCCCACAGTCATGTGATCAAAATGTGGGTATTTACAATGGTTGCAGTGTCCCAGGATTATGTGATCACCATTTGTGACCTTCCCAGCCAGTTTCTGACAAGCAAAGCCAATGGGGGAAGCCGGATTCACTTAACGGCGACATGATTCACATAACAATTCCAGCGATTCACTTAAGAAGCATGGCAAAAATGTTGTAAAATCAGGTGTGGCTCCTTCAACACCCTTCTTGCTTACCAACAGAAATTCCGGTGCTGATGGTGGTTGTAGATTGGGGACTACCTTACAGGAACAGGGGAGAATGGTCAGGAGACCAGTAAGGCCCAGAAGGTTGCCAGGGCCACCTTGAGGAAAGCCCCCACGCAGGATGGAGCTGCTCTTTCACATCCTGCCAGGAGTCCTGCGGGAGAGGCCCAGACTTCTCCCTACCTGCCCCGAGAGCGGGGGGGGGGGCAGAATCGCGGCTTTGAGGGCCGGAGGGCGAGACGCGAGTCTGGGAACGCGCCCCCTCCCGCAGGACCCGGGGCTCCCGTCAGGCGGAGCCGCGCTCGGCGCCCCTCGGAGAGGGCGGGCGCTCTCCTGCCCCTCCAAAGCGCCAAGGGCTGCAGAGCCCCTCGCAAGGGGCCAGCGGCCCAGAGGCCGGGCGGGGCCGGGCTTCGGCTGGGCGGGAGCCGGCCGGGATGCTCTGAGCGAGATGCCGGGTTGAACAGCAGGTGGGCCGGGAGGCCTCCGCCGCCGCCTCCAGGACTCCCTTCAGAGCCCTGGCCCTGCGGTCGGTCCTGGTCTCGCCCCCCGCGGAGCAGAGCTCGGGAGGCCGCCCCGAGCAGGAGCGGCCGCCCGGAGCCGCGGCACCTGCAGGAGGGCAGCCCCTGGACCGGCCTCCCGCCCCGGTTCCCTGCGGGCCGCGCCCGGCTGCCGGCTTACCTGCTGGGCGGCCGCGGCAGCTCCGCTCCCGCCACTGCTGCGTCACCGCCTTGCAAGGAGCTGGCGGCGAGGGGGCGGTCCGGGGGCGGCTTCCTCCGTGCCGAAGAGCCGCCCCGCCCGGCAGGCAGGTGGGGCGTCGCCGGAGATCGGCCGAGCCCGTTGGCGGGGCCGCGGCTTGCGGACTGGCCGGCAGGGCGGGAGCCGCGCAGCAGCCGCGTCCCGAAGCCCGGTGACGCGGCCTTCCGGCAGGAGGGCACCGGGGGGCGTCGAGCTGCAGGGGCCCCGCGAGCAGCCGCGGCCGTCCGCGCGCGCAGACCCTCGACCAAACCACTCTCTGGGTCGGGCCGGACTCCGCCCCTCCGCTCAGGTCGCGCCGCGGCCTCGCGGGGAGGGGCGCGGCGGGGAGACCTTTCCTGGAGGAGCCGCCGATGGCCCCGCGCGCCGAGCCTCCCCGGTCTTCGCCCAGCCCTTCGCCCTTCTGCGGAAGAGGTGCCGGGACCTCTCCGCACCCAGCGCCGAAGTCTCCGCAGGGGCCGTTCCCCCGGACCGCACCCTTTGTTACGGCGCTTGCCGCCACCCCGATCCCCGCTTGCTTCTCCGAGGGGCCGCGCTGCCTTGCGCTGCGGGGCGGCTGTGGAAGCCCGCAGTTCCGAACGCGGGCCCGGCGTGCAGATCGCGATCGCGACAGTCGGCTTCCGAACGGCGACTTAAACCACGGCCGTGGCAAGGTTTTGCCTGGCCGGGCTTCTCCGCGGACGCCGAGCCAGGTCAGGGGCGGAGCGGACGCCGGGCCTTCAGCCGACCCGTCGTCGTCCATCCTCACTTTTTCCAAAAATCCAGGCACCGTACGTTCAAAGCTCTTCAGCTTAGATAAATTCCATATTTCTGGAATATCATTTAGAAGAATATTCATTTTTAAAACTCAACTTCCTCTCAAACAACTCAAATCAACCACACAAGAATTTCCATCAGACTGGACCAAAGCAAACCCATGAATGTCTGTTCAAATTTGTTACATCCCCAGCATGACTACAATATTTTTAAACATCTGTTGAGGCATGCAATCACTTCCAGAAACAATTTTCTGTTGGACTAAGTTGGCTTTAAGATGATAAGAAACATTTCTTAAAATTCAGGGCTGCTCATTCTGTAATCATTTGTGTATTCTAAATGTATCATCTAATTCAACACAGTTGTTTGTTAACCATGTTGAAGTATGTGTTTCATCTCAAAAAAAACCTCCTCCAGACACCAGAAGCCCTCGGGTGCTTCAAAGGCTGCCTAAGCAGTTGGACCAAAAAATGGGTTTGGTGTATAAATTGCTATTGGGCCGTTTGGGGTAAATTATCTTTGTAGATTTCCAAAGTTTGAAAAGTATCTGTGCTTATTATCCAATTATCTCACTTTTGAGCCATCACATTTTGATTTCCTTCCAGAAGCAGCCCAAACCCACCGAACCGCCTGTGCTTGAAACCTCAGCACTCCTTCCGCGATTGGCAAAAGCGTCTCTCAGCGCTACATATGCAGGATTTCACTCCAATAGTGTACAATTTCCTTTTAATGAAAGCCTTGGCTTTGGAAGACAAATCCTAGAAATATGTTCTATTAAAAAAAAAATTCCTTATCAATTAAACTGCAGTATTTAAGAGAATCAAGCACAAGTGTCAAAATGTACCAGTTTTGATGTCATTTTCCTTTCCAATGCATTTAATCTTTCCCACAAATACTGTATTCATATTTTCTGCCATTTCTTGATACCGTTTTCTCTGGTCTTGCAATATGAAATATTCATTTCCACTAAACAAGTTATATTACTAGCAATTATTCTTAGGTATTTAAGGAAATCAGAAAAAATTCCACTGTTACCTGTAAGTATTGCCAATTTCCTATGTTTGGACTTCAACTCCCAGAATGCTGTCTGAAGAATTCTCAGAATTGAAGTCCTAACCATTGCTGAAGCTTGAAACATGTATCAGATTTACACCAATTTATTGTCTACCAGAATATTTATCATACTGCTATATAATTTCTACAAATGTAAGTAAAATTGTCTGGTAATTTTTTAAAAAAAGAACTGCAAATATAATCTGCATATAACTTGTATTCTACTTCCTGAACGTCATTAGCTTATTAAACACAGCATTTAGTATCAATTGAACTAAATAGCATCTTTGGGGAGTTCCACCTTTCACTTTAATTAGAGGAGAAAACCCTTACTGGCAATCTGTGATAAGGGATTTCAAGGATAATTTTATCCAAGAAATAAACTTTTACCAAAATCAGTTTTTCGTGATTTGCTCCAAAAATCTGTACCACATCAAAGACTTTTCCTGCATCCTGTAGTGCAAGAATGACTGTTTTATTCTTGGCATACAATGATAATATTTTCTATCAAAAGTTCTTTATTCACAGAGGCTGAGCCAAACTGCGCTGGATTAATTTCTAAAGGTCGTAACCTCTGCTGTCTCTGTGCCAAAGTGGCCATTAAGCATGTTTGCATCAGTAGGTAAGGAAGGTTCTGGAGGATGATTTGCAATCCATAGGGTGCTTTTTGCCATTCAAAACTACCCCTAAACAAGCTGGATAGTGTGAGGCGGGCAGGGCCTCTGCTGTGCAAGGCAGTTGTACAGTTATAGCCAGAGGAGGTGTGGGGAATTCTGGGGGTTGCAATTCTGACACTTGTAAGAGAGCACCTGATGGGGGAAATTTAGTGCTTTTCAGATTAGACTTCAGTTTCCTTCATTGTTGGGTTTACTGATGCTGCCTTCGCAGGTTTTTGTTTGGCGTTACTTCAAGGTGCTGGTTTCAAGCTCAGGTATGCACACTGGCTAGAGGATACAACACTTTGCAAGCTGCCTTGAAAAAACTTGATTTCGAAGAATGGCATAAATATTCAAAAAACTAAATAAATATATGCAACTGATTAATAAAGTCTTTCCCAAATCCTAATAACCAGCCGCATCTCTAGGACTCCTTCCCCAAGACAAAAACCTGCACAGAAGCTAAAAAGGTGCATAACATGGCCTTGGAGACTTGGCTTGTGGGCTCGATCCTGCGGCCCTGGATGAGCGACAGAGCCTGTTTCTTGGTTGGGGTGTATGTTTGATTGTTGCATCTGTATTTTTTTCTCAACTGTTATGTGTTTTGTATTCTTTTGTATATTGTATATTTTGTATTTTTACCATTTTTAATACTGTTAGCTGTCCAGAGTCACATCTTTGAGATGAGCAGCCATAAAAATCTAATGAATATTAATAATAATAAAAAATAATAAAGCTTATTACCTTTTTCATAGCCTGTATTATATTACTATATTACAATTTCAAAATATCAGCCTTGAGGTATTTTGGAAATTCCTCAAAAGTTATAAATGAAAACCCAGGCCCCTATCCGAAGAGAGACCATAAGCAAACACAAAACACAGCGAGGCAGCCCAGGGGCCTGGCTGGGCCCTGCCTGGCTTTGCACTCCAAGTCTCTTCAATAAAAACAAGGTGCTACCTCATCCACTTTTCCACAAGACCCCTAGGGGACAAGAATGGGCATGGTGGGAGATATTCCCATTCCCCCTCTCAAGAAAAAGGTTTTCTAGACTGCAATTCCTTTTGCTGTAGCTTCTGAATGAGCTCTAGCAGATTCATTTGGAGCATCAGTTCCTGGGAGAAAAACAAGAGTTTATGTTTAACTTGGAACAAAAACAAGCCAACTTCTTCCACCTGTCAGCTACATCTTGCCAGAAGCGGGGGCAAAGCCAGCCAACTACTCTGCATACAAACCATGGAGCTGAAGCTCACCTAGGAGCCCGTAAAGGCTCAGCCGGAAGGGGAAACAAGCAAGAATGGGGGCATCATTAACCTGCCTGTAAGGAGCGGTCCCCAAACAATAGCAACTTCAACCCTCTCCTTGCCGAGGGCTCAAGTCAACAGGTTCACACGGCCTCAAACCATCTCCCCAGTTTGGGGTCTGGAGGCAAGAGGTGGCTCCGCAAGGGGAAAGGCAGGTGGTCTTCACCTGGGGAGACGAGAAGGACCCCGGAGGGATGGGGTGGCGAAAGCGCCTCAGGAGGAGCCTCCCTCGTTTTGTGGGGGTGAACATGAGGGCGAAAGAGGCACTCTCAGCCTTGGCGATTCCGCCACCGCACCCTCGCGCTGAAGGCAGTGTTCGTTCTCATGGGCGATGCTTCGTGTCTGGACCACCTTAGAGGGCTGGCAGAGGAGCAGAGTGGTAAAAAGGCACCCAAGTGCAGGGGAGCTCTGTGTAGCTTCAGCACTGCCAATCGATTGATTAACCCAGGGTTTGTTTACCTTGGTAACTTCAAGACGTGTGGATTTCAACTCCCAGAATTCCCCAGACAGCATGCCAAGCTGAGGAATTCTGGGAGCTGAAGTCCATGCTCCTAGAGCTGCCTAGGTTGAGAAACACCTCCGTGGTCCTCCCTCCTATGCTTTTCGCCCAACAACAATCTGGTGTGAGAGGGTGGGGGAGACTGGCCCTGAATCCTCCAGGGAGCTTTGGTGCCCAAGTGGGGACTCTCCCCAGCTCTAATCCAGCACCTTTCTTGCTGTGCCACCCTGGCTCTGGCTCCCGTTCCCACGGAGATTCTGGGGCTGAGGACCAGGTCCAGGTCTTCCACTCCTGGCTGGACCTCCTCTACTGCCCCGGACTGGCGGGCAGCTATTGCATCCCCTTCGGTAGGTTACAGCCCACTTCCTGGGGTTTTCACCACTCCCTTTTCCACCTAGACAGGAGCTGGTGTTAGTCTCTTTTCTAAATGAACTGTGTTCTTGGAAAGGTTTCTGCCAAAAGCACAATAAAGCAAGCACTCCTTATTCTACCTCTGGAAAGGATTTGCCCTTCTGTGTTCACCTCTCTGCACACACTTGCACACAGACACATACAAACAACTTCCACTCTTGGGTTCTACTTGCTAAGTAAACCCACTCACTGTGTGTGGTTGCATTAGATGAGCTCTTTTCAAATTAAAAAAGGTAAAAATACCCTTTTACCTTTATCTTGCCAGTGTTATATGGCTTACAATTACAATATAAAAAATAAAAATGTAGTTTCCCTCCAGGACCACCTGCTGCTGCTGTGTAAGGAGGCTCTCCAATTCTGCAGGCCCCATAGAAGAGCCCCGTTTTCCTAAAGGACAGTAAAGTGAAGGCTGCTCTGACTTTGGGGGATAGTGATTTCAAAGTGGGTGGGCTGCTAGAGCCCCACTCTCTGATCTCAGAAGCGGGGAGGAGGACACTTGCCTCTTTCCCTCCGTGCTAGTGCCTGTGCATGGGCAGCCTCCCCGCAGGGCAGCTGCTCTGGCCTTTCTGGGGATAGGCTTTGGGCAACTCAGGCTTCCGGCCTGAACAGACCTGAGGATTGGTGGTGATATAGAAGCCAGAGACGCCAGCCTTCTCCAGGGTGCTCTGCTGGTCCACCACTTTCTGATCCAGTTCCAAGACAATTTTCTCGTCCATCATCCGTTGCTCAGCATGAACTCTCTGCTCCATGGCCTGCACAAATGAGAAACCCAAAAGGCTGAAGAAGAACCAGGTTCACAGCATTTAACACTTAGAACGATGCTCCAAGCCATGGACAAAAAGGGAAGGAAGCACTCTCCCTCATCACACACTCCAAGGTTACTCCATGTTGCACATTAAATACCAAACGTGTCTGCCAGGTGTCATCAGAAAAGTCAAGATGGTGGCCAGGACTTGCCGTCTTATAGTCTCGGGGCAGACCTGAGGACACTCTTGTTTGCAGGCATTTGTGTCCCGTCCATACACAGCGGCTGATCTCTTAGTCCAGCCCAGTAGGGAATAGTACAACAACAGTAGCTGGATGGAGGTGTGATTCAACGCTGGCTTGAATAGCACAAGCCAAGAGATGCCAGTTTTCTGAAAACAAGTTTGGTATGGAAAGTAATATAGCTTGGAAATCATTTATACCCAATTACATCTGGAATTTCAGTTTCAAAAGATGTGATCTTGCCCAATTTCATTCAACCACTACGGGACAACCAATACATGCTATGAAAAGGATAACACAAAAAATGTTCCAGATACAATCAACAGACTATTACAACCACATGCATAATAGCATTGTGAAGCACAAACCAATTAAAGCCCTCCAAAACATCCTAAGTAAACCAAAAGACACCGCAGCTCATGAACCAAAACATACAGTGTAAGGACTGTAACAGCCATTAAGTCGCTTGGTAGAGAGATGGGCGGCATACAAGTTTAACAAACAAACAAATTGTAGGACAGGCAGGCAGATGTCTAGCAGAACGCATCCATGAAAACCAACTAGCAATCAGAAGACACAATGAAAAATCCTTAATTGCACAACACCTGGACAGGCTTAACCATAGTTCCAACTGAGAAACTGTGAGCATTTTAGACGACGCTAAATCCAAAAACACCTGGAAGCTGGGTGTTCAGATAAATCAGCCATCAATGGGCACATAGAAATCTACACACTTTCAAAAGAGATGATAAAAAATCTAAAAAGTAAAGAAAAAGACCAAAAGACCTCCTCAGCAGCAATCAACTCTCAAACAAAGCAAGAGTTAACACAATCAAGCAGAAAACAATTCTCTAGTCAAGTAACACCAGGAAGACTGGGCAAGTCACTGTATCTAAACAGAGAGCAGACCTCACTCCCTTCTAGTACTGTGAATGTTACCTCCCTGGGTAATGAAATGTCTGCAAGAAAACCACCAAGTTCTGAAAGCACAAAAGACATCAGTTTATGCTTCACTGTATATTGTACCATCTCAAAAAATATATTGATTCAGTAAGTAAACAATAAGTATGTTTGTCTGAAGAGGGAGATCTCAGAGCAGCTCTGTTCCCTTCTGCTTGTTTACAATAATAGAAGCTGAAATAATTTAATCATTTCAGCATAACATAGTTATGATTCCTTTCCAGCCCACCCCCAGAAAAGCAGCCTGCTACACTTATGTCACTTCCATGCTCAGAACATGTTTCTGTCTCAGTCTTTATTGCCTTTATTGCAATAAAGATTGAGAGAGAAACAGACAATCAAATACAAACCTGTTGGGCTAAAACATCCAGAACCTGGATTTAGACCATCCTTATGTTTTCAAGAGAGTTGTAAGCTTGACAAGATTTTTAGAAACTAGAAAGGGGAAGAGGTGCAAGAGGAGAAAATGTACACCTGGTCTTGGAGCCATACTTGTGCCTATCTTTGCTGGAGTGAGAGAAAACTCTCCACAGAGGTAACCAGGGTCATATCCAGGTGTGTACATTGTGTGTTAAATAAACAGGCTGGAGAGAGGAAGTGGCCGAGACTTTTAAGTTAGGAAACAGATCTGTTGATGCTCAGCAGGGCTCCAACCATAAAGCCTCCCTGCTGCCTTTACAGACTTCGGCCAAAAGCATCTCCGGTGAGAGTCTGACTTACTCTGAGCTTACCCAGCTTACTCAGACCGGTCCTGCCTTGGCGGGTGTGCCCTTACCTCCAGTTCTCGCTGCTGAGCGGCCTTCAGAAGGGGCAGGTTGTGAGCCTGGCAGCTCTGCAGGTCTTCCTTGTGTTTGCGGAGCATCTCCTGCTTGAGGGCTGTGGGAGGAGACGACCAGAATGAGCTCCCCAAAAGGCAGCCTGCCACCTGGCCAACACACTCCGTCTACTGGCTTCTCAGCTATCCTCATGGGTGTTGGGACCCAGCAGAGAACTAGAGCAGCTGGGCAGGAGGGAGAAGGTATCAGGACATCGCCACCAAAGCTTCCAAGCCCAAGCCCACCCAAGCCTTCTACCTCCCAGGTACAGGTCATCCCTGGCTTACAACCACAACTGGAACCAGAATTTCTGCTGCTAGCAAAGCAGCTGAGTTGCACCCAAGTTTACAACATTTTTTGCCAGTTAAGCAAATCCCTTGTTACGTGAATTGTGCAGTCATTAAGCGAAACCAGCTTCATCACTGGCTTTGTCGGAAGGTTATAAGGAAGATTGCACATGACAATACACGACCCCAGGGCGTTGCAACTGTTGCAAATACACGATGGTTACTAGGTGCCCAAATTTTGATCACATGACCATGGGGATGCTGCAATGGTCATAAGTGTGAGCCGGTCATAAGTCATTTTTTTAGTGCCATTGTAACTTTGAATAATAACAAAACAAATGGTTGTAAGTCAAGGACTATTGGTAATTTATTTCACAGCCCAACTGCCCAAAGCTTTTCTAATGTACAATCAGACTGACTTATCACTTAAATTGATTATTCTATGTCTTGAACTCTAGATTGAGAAGTTCATGTTCTGATCTTCACTTTGTGTGACTTTTTTTCCAGATCGGAGGAGTGGAGATCTAAAGATATTTCTCAGGTCTGGTCCCCAGAGAATTTATTTTTGCTTTTGGTTTAATCCATTGGCTAAATTCACACAATATTCTAGACAGAAATGGGGATAATTGAAGAGTATGTTGTACAACCATGGTTAACTGTAAGTTAACCGATTGCATAACCTCGCCATTGCACGGATCCCAATTTTAGGAGCTGTTGAACAAAGACTTTTATAATATTTATATGCAATTTTAAGCTCATTTATTTTTAAGGAATGTACCACGTTTGCAAGGGATGCTAGTTTAAGCTAAAATGGGGTTGGATATTTTATGCCTGGCTATGTCGATGGAAGGACACACTGGGGACCAACATCTTCAGGTATTTATATGATGTGTTTGCTTTGGCGTGGTCTATTACGCAAACACAGTGATTGCGATGGCTCGAGTCTCCCAACAATTTGGCTAAAAATCTCCAAAGCCTCTGGATTTTGGTCCACTTTGCAGAGCTCTGAAGCAAAGGGAGGCATTTGTTTAGAGGGCAACAGGCTTTTAGTCAGACAATTTTCGAAAGCAACCGCCCCGGATTCGGCTCAAGTGTGCAGCGAAGAAGAAATCTGCCAGATCTCCCACCACCCCATTCCTTCCTCCAGGGCGAGGCTTCAGCCCTCTCCTTCCCCTCACAAGAAGGGAGATGGGGAAAGCCTCGCTTTGGCCCAGGGTTCATCCCCGTTCGCGGGCGCGGGCGCCATCATTTGCGGGAGGGGCTCCCTTGCCTCGGTGCTCCGTCTGCAGCTTGAGCCGCTGGTTGTACAGGTTGCGCTCCGTCAGATGCTGGATGTCCAGCAGGCCCTGCACGATGTCAAAGACCGTCCCGTCCAGGAGGGCCAAGGCCAGCTCGCTCAGGATGGTGCAGGACAGCCGCTGCTGGCAAGAGCTGTGCGAAGGAAGCGCGCTCGTCGCCAGGCTGCGCTCGGCAGGGCCCGCCGCGCCGAGCCCAGCAGCGAGCGCCGCG
>JANHZU010001765.1:69764-91050 GCA_032468055.1 Acrochordus granulatus
GATTAAGAAGAGGTGGCAGGAATACACAGAAGAGCTCTACAAGAAAGATCTAAATGTCCCCGATAACCATGATGGTGTGGTCAAGTGAAGTCAAGTGGGCCTTAGGAAACATTGCAAACAACAAAGCTAGCGGAGGTGATGATGTTCCAGCTGATCTCTTTAAAATCATTGGGAAAAAACGTGATGCTGGGAAAGATTGAAAGGAAGAGGAGAAGGGGATGGCCGAGGATGAGGTGGTTGGATAGTGTAGTCAGTGCAATGGGCGTGGGCTTGGGAAGACCCCGGGAGACAGGGCAGGACAGGGAGGCCTGGCGTAATGCAGTCCATGGGGTTGCAAAGAGTTGGACACCACTGCACGACTGAACAACAACAACAACAAGCACACACTATCTCACATTTGTTGATCTCCCTTCCCTATGGATTCCCCTGGAATTAAAAACAAACAGGAGCAATCCCACTCCTTAATTTAATAACAGCAGATAAAGCACAGCAAAATTAAGAGTGCAAAAATATTCCACAACCCTAAAATATCTGGGAAAGTGAACAAACCTTTAGGAAGGACCATCAAGCCATTCTATGAAGGATGGAAGCTATTCCATAAATGGGTCACCCGTATCTTCTCTTGAGGGCCTGTCATTATCTTCACAAGGATGCCAATGCCAGAACTGCCATTCTGAGCAGTCTCAGGATGCGGAGAAAGGCGGTTCAGGAAGGCCACTTGTTTCTCACATCCCGGGACTGTGTAGTTCTCTCTCTTCCCAGAATCCCTCCTTGATTCTTACAACAATCACAGCACAGAGTTTAGGATTAGGGAAGAATATAGGCTGATGGTCACCTAATGAGTTTAGTAGCCAAACTGGAGTCCAGTTGGGAGTGTACCTGCCTTTCCAAGAAATGTACAGTTCGTCCTCAACTTATAACCATTCGTTAAGTGACCACTTGGAATTATAATGGCATTGAAAAAAGTGACTTACAACCAGGCTTTGCACTTGGTCACATTATCAAAATGTTGATGCTTGGCAATTGGCATGTATTTATGACAGTTTCAGCATCCCGGGGTCACATGACCGCCATTTGTTTAATGACCAAGTGATTTCACTTAATAATGATTCATTAACAACTGTGACAGTAAAGTTGGTAAAATCACCCATGACTAAGCATCTGCCTTGCTTAGCAACAGAAATTCTAGTCCAATTGTGGTCACAAGTTGAGGACCACCTGTATAGCCATGAACGGCTGAGAAGAAAGAGTGAGGCTTTGAATTATGGATTTGGAAATGGGGATTGACAGTACCAGGTTCTGCAAGAACAAATAAGGGCTGAATTATTCTTGAAGTGATAATCCAGAACCAGAAACTTGCATATGTTGAGTATATCATGTAAGTGGACGATGAGAAAGTTTTAGGCTTGGTAACACTGGGGGGTGCAGAAGAAAGACACCCCATTTGGTACTTAGGGGCCATCAGGCTACCTGCACTCACCTGTCTCCAATCCAGCCTGGATTGCAGTGGGAACACTTGCCGTTGATATGGTTGCATGTATGGCCATCCTTACAGGGGGGGCAGGCCTGCTCACAGCCCTCTCCATAAAAGCCCGGGGAGCAAATCTGGTCACACTTGGTGCCATTCCAACCGGCTTCACAGGCCAGACAACGGCCGTCCACAACTGTACATGGCTGCAGCTCCTTGCACTGACCGCACCTGCAAAGCCACAGCACAGAGTGCATGAAAGCCACAGGGCCTAGCAGCTGCGATGCAGGAAGCAATAGGGTCATTTCTGCCTCAGCAGGAAGCCCGGCACCCACCCGCTGGTCTCGGCACCAGAGGGAAGGCGTTCGAAGGGATGAAGCTCGACTCACAAATCTCAAGGCTGGGTCTCCGAAAGAAGCTGGATGCTTCCGAGGGAGGGGGGCACAAAGGCAGGCCGGTAGACCAGCCCGTCCTTCACAGGCACGCGGGGGGCAGCACGCCCCGCTCGGGCAGCCCGGCTGGTTGGGAGCACCGCAGCACGTTGCAAGGAGCATAAGGAGGGGCTGATAAAGAGGGCATTCCGGCACTTGATGGGGTCCGCTGCGGTTTTGTGCATTCCCTTTAACCCACTCGAATGCTCCCCCGAAAGCCACGAGAGACTGAGAGTTATAACCTCTCTTTCAAGAAGGGATTCTTCCCAATCCAGGGAGAAACTTGAGGCTGGCAGGGACAACGCTCATCGGAAACTGGCTGTGGACTGCACCCACTTGGAGCCCTTTGGTCATCTCTCTCTCTCAGGACGTCCAAGTCTGGCTCTCAGAATCCCGCACCAACAGCGGTTTGCGGGTCCGACAGGTGGGATGACAGAGACTTAAATCCCACTCACTGGCGATGCAGGCAGGGAAGTCAAAGAGTTCTGCCCGTTTTCTCAGGAATTGGGGGGCAGAGGGGAAACCTGCCTAGACAACATTCTGCTGGGCACTCAGGTTAGCACTACAGGCTGAACCTGTAGCTGTTCCAGATCATTGGTGGAAGTTGTTCTAAATTCCCCGATTCAGCTTTTTCGGAGCAGTTTGATAATTTTTTTTCTGAGTTAAAAGCAAAGTTAAAATTGCTCATTTAACGGGAACATACGGGGCTCTGCATTATTTTTAGGAGTTATCTCTTGCAGCCCCCTTTTATATTTCCTCCTGCAGCAGTGCTGAACTTTGGCGAAGGGATTGCTTCCTTGCTCAGAGTTTCTGGGAAGACCTTGTGATACCTTCTGGTGAGTCTAGGACAGCGTTTCTCAAGCTTGAAAAGTTTAAGGCGTGTGGGCTTCAGCTCCCAGAACTCTCCAGCCAGCATGGGGAATTCTGGGAGGGGCATTCAGGGAAGGGAGGTCTACACATCATGACATTGCCAAGACTGAGGAGCACTGCAGGAAGGGCTACGGGAAGACCGGTCTTCGATCACGAGCCTTCATGTGACCTGTGGGGAAGTAATTCTACAGCCACACTGCACGCTTTAAAGGAATCCCCCAACCTATGCGCAGATTCCTCATGACTGACTGGGGAACTCTGGGAGTTGAAGTCCAGCCATCTTCAAGGCTGAGAAACACTCTCCTAAGCTATTCCAAGCAAAAGGGAGGAAGGGGCAGGGCAGGGCAGGGCAGGGCAGGGCGAGCTCTGCAGACCTCCTCAGCCCTCGTCGTGTCTTCCAGCACACAGGAGGGCCGGCCGGCTTTGCCAGATGCTTGCCAGCGCCCCCTCCCTCACGGTGTCCGCCCTGCCTCTCTGAATCGCTGGGGAGGAGGCACCCCGGGGTCCCTGCTTACCGTCTCCTGCAGCCCTGTCCATAGAAGCCCGCCGGACAGGCCTCACGGCAGAACTTGCCCCGGTAGCCCGGTTCACAGGTGCAGGTCCCATCTACCTGGTTGCACTTCCCCATGTGACACTGGCAATAGCGATCGCAGCGGGGGCCAAAGGTGCGGCTGCGGCACTGGCAGCGCCCCGTGAACTGTTCGCAGGGCGAGTTGCTGCAGGCGCACTGGTTGTTGCAGTTGCGCCCCCACCAGCCCGGCTGGCAGAGGCAGAGGCCCGTCTTCTGGTCGCACTGGGAGTTGAGGCTGCAATAGCAGGCGCTGGAGCACTGGGGCCCCCACCAGTTTGGCTCGCAGGAGCACTTGCCCGTCTTCTGGTCACACTTGCCATGCTTGCACAGGCAGGCGTTCTCACACCGTGGCCCCCAACGGTTAGCGTTGCACGTGCACTGGCCTGTCACGTCCTCACATTGCCCATTGGGGTAGCAATGGCATAACTCCTTGCAGTCCGGGCCCCAGAACTGGCGGGGACACTCTGTAGGGGATGACAGAGCCTGGTGAGCACCCGAGAGCGTCCGGCCCCCCTAATTCTCCCTCTGTAAGCTCTGAGTTACTCTACCAAAGCACCCTGCAGCAGGATAGTGGCTGTGGATCGTTCATGCTGGTGTCTGAAACACGGCCAGCAAACCTGCCCCCGCCCACAACGGCCATCCGATCATCAGGCTGCCCAGTGAGCGAGACCAGCAGGAGACCCACCTCTGAAGAGGTCTCCCAGCAAATCCCTCTGGGCCAGGGCTTCTCAAGCTTGGCAGCTTTAAGACATGTGGACTTCAGCTTCCAGAATTCTGGAATATCCTGAAGGCTGAGGAACACAGCTCTGACTTGCTGGGCGTCTGTTTGTGTGTGTCCTGTTTACTGCCTTGCTGCCCAGCCACAGGAGGGATTTCTCCCCCTTATTTGCCAGCATTTTAGTGGTTAATCACTGGACTACCAATTTCAATGCATGTTTCTTTAATGTTCAGTGTTGCGTCTGATATTTTAATTATCATGAAGCTCCCTGTAGTCCTGACTGAAAAGGAAGGCTACGCGATGGAATCACGCATGGAAGAGGTCTGTGGGGCCGGGTTGGCCTTGAAGTGCTGCGAATAAATAAATATGTGGGCAAGCAAATTGGGCTGGAATGGCTGCTTCGACCAAGAGCCAGCAAGATTCACGTGTCAAGAAATCCTCTTTGCGCTCAAGCCGCCCCGGTGCATGAGTTAATGCTCCGCTCCTTTCTCGCCGCCTTCCGTTGGAGAGCACGTGAGGGGTCTCCTCCAAAGTTCCCTTCGCAACAGCCCTGTGAGGGGCGCTAGGGAGCGGACCAAAGCCACCGAGTGAGGGCGGACTTGAGCCCGTCTTCCGAACACTTGACCTCTGAGAAGCCCCACAAGCGGCACCCAAAAGCGGGGTGAAAAGGGAAAGGGTGGAAATGATGGTGGCGGCGATGATCCTCCCCAAGGTCATCCCCCCAACAGCCGGGAATTCTTGGAATTGCACTCCCAACTGACGGGATGCAGGGGGCCGGCAGTTCTGGCCCGGCGGTTTTCCTGGCGGAGGCGTGCCACTGCTCCCACCCCGCCTGGAGGATGCTCCCAGGGCTTACTGGTTTCGCAGTTGGCCCCGAAATAGCCATGGCGGCAGCGGCACTCGTTGGGCCTCACGCAGACCTCGTTGTCCGTGCAGGTGAAGTTGCCCTTGCAGACGGCTGCAGGGAGAGAGCAGGAGAAGGGCTGGAGGCTGCAGGCGCTTCGCTTCCCCGTCCCTCCCTGCTTGGAGAGTTTGGAGTTGCTTCCGGCTCAGGGACGGCTCAGCCGGGCCTTGTTCCTTCCGCACTGTTTGCCGGGAACTGGCGGGCAGCCTGACCCGTTTCAGCAAAACGGTACCATCACGAACACTTTTCTCTGGGGAAAGCTGTTCAATTTGCTGCAAAAGCCCCCAACTCTCTGCCAAAGGACCGCAAAACTGTTTAAATGATCATCGCTGACTGCAAACGGGTGCCCGGCACCAAAACATCAACCCCCCCGCAGGGTCCCAAATGACCCTTCCACCGACAGCAGCAGCTTGCAAATGGCTGAGCGGGGAAGGCGACTGTCTCACCCGGGGGCTCCATCAGCCTCACCTTTCCCCAGGTGGCCGACTCAGGCCACTGTGCCCATGTCAATTCCCGCTCAACAGCCCCCTTCCCTAAGGGGAGCAGCAAAGGGAAAGTTGCTGGACAGCCGCAGAGTGACAGGAACGAGGGATGGAGAGAGCTCCCGAGAGGTGACTAGAGCAGAGTTAATTACAGCAGAGGCAGAAATGGGGCTGGGGGACAGAGGGGCCCTCCCAGCAGGAAGGCAACCTAGCAGAGGTGGCGCAATGCCCGCCAGGGGGGAGGTGCTGTACTTACCCCCTTGATCAACGGACAGTAGCTCCCTGGGACATGGCGGGCAGCCTCCGTTCAGGGCATGAGGGCGCATGCAAAGGAGGAGTTGGGGAAGTGGTTAGTGCATCCGTGGAGGACGCCAAGGAAGATTAGTTGGTTATTATCCAGCTTTTCCACACACAGGCAAAAGAAGGACACGGCGCTTCAGAGGATGGCTGGAGGGGACATATGTGGGGGATTCAGCAGCTGACTGAGGCCACGTGAAGCCTTATAGTCTGCTCAGCCCTGCTGGAGCTCACCACAGCACTTGCACAAATGGACACTGTCCCCCCATCCCTGATGAAAGCAGCCGAGGCTCCACTGCTCCTTTGGGAGCCAGAGTGGACTAGAAATATATGAACAGAAAAATGGTACGTCAGCTCAGATCTTGACACTGTGCGCTGTATTTCTACGGGCAGCAGGAAAGTGGGTTTGCCACCTTTTCTTTCCCGGTCCAGCTCCCACGCCAGGCCTCCGGTGGTCTCTTCCCATCCACATCCTGGTCCAAACCTGGAGTCAGCTGGGTGCTGCCACCCGCTGCACTCAAAGTACAGCGCATTATCTTCTCCACTGGCCTTTCTCTCTCAAACTGCAACCCTAGATTCTGCTGCTTCTCCAGCCCCCCTCTCCACCTTGGGCCCAGTATCCTTTGGGACTGACTTTGAGAGCTGTGGGAGTTTTACCCAGTGCCAGTGCTCCCTGCAGCCTGCCAATCCTTGGGGCTTCCCCCATCTGTGTTCATGGGGCCCTGCCAGTTGGCCAACTCGAGGAACATCCTGAAAGCCCTCCCGCAACCAGCTCTCCAGCGGTCTAGGAGAGGGGCTTCCACGTTCTTAGCCAGGGTGACCACAGGTGACCTTAGCGCATTTGCAGAGACTCAGGCTTGGAAGTCAAATCAGAGCCCTCAAAGCTTCTTGCAGTCTCTGAATTACCCAACGAGTCCATTAAATTCAGTGAGGTTGGCAAGTTGCACTGTGAAGCAGGCCCTCTGGCAAAAGGATGGGGAACTCATGCCTGGGATTGTGTGTCTTCCCAAAGTTAGAGGCCAAGCTGCTGCACATTGGAAAGGCAATTTCCTGCCAATCGTTTAAAAACTGGATTAGGTGATTTAACCGACCTAAAACACTTTTGAAGAATACTCCTCCCCCAGAAGCTGCAAAATCCTGGCCCTTGCACCGTGGCCTGAAACCAGGGGAAAGAGACACCCCGATGTGCCACCCCTGGCTTCCCAAATGCTCATCAATTGCTTGGCTTCCTCGAACAGAGGCAGGAACCTCCAGCTGCTTCCAAGCCGGGGTCCCGCTCCCCCCACAGAATCCAGTGAATGCGCACACTACGTTCCTCTGTGGCTTTGCCCTGAGCCACTTCCACCCCCCGGCTCTGGAGACCGAGCACGTTGCAGAGTACCACTCTGCAGGAGAGGAAGCGGCCTCCGCCAGCTGGAACAGCGGCACATTGAACAGGCGTCTAAAAATAACTCCGCCGAGTTTCCCAGCGGTGCCTTGGGACTCCAAGTCCCGAGAACGCCCAGCCGCCACAGCTTCCTCCCCCTCCCCTGCCGCCCAGCACTGGAAGCGGAACTTTTGGGGCCGGGCGCCAGAGCAGCGAGGGAGCCTCTGGCCGCAGGCAGTGGCGCAGGCAGCGAGGCAGCCATGGGCTCCCTTCCTTGGCTCTCGACCGGCCAGCAGGGAGCCCACCGCCAGGCTCCGGGGGTTTGCCGGCAACCCACACTTTGCAGGGAGAAAAGCTGCTTCGGCAGCCTGAAAAACTGAAGCTTTTTTGGAATGACCCATCTGGCGCCGAAAAGCCGGTGTTTCTTGACCCTGGCCACTTCCAGATGCACGGACTTCAACTCCCAGAATTCCCCAGCCAGCACAGCTGATGGGGAATTCTGGGAGTTGCAGTCCATGCGTCTTAGAGTGGCCAAGAGTGAGAAACGCTGTGGGAAGCAACGGGGAAAACAAGAGTCTGAAGTGGACTGGGACTGGCCGCGCTGTTCTTCTGTGTGCCACCGGATGCGTTCTCCCAAGGCACGCAGCATGGCGCCTGGCTTCCCCTGAGAGATTTCCTCCAGCCCACGTGCTTGAACCCTGTAGGGGTTCGTAGGAACTACAACCTTGGTTTCTTATCAGCTGAACAAAAGGAGCAAACTGAATGATGTTCCCACTAGGGCCTCACAGCACACGAATGTCCTTCCAGGCCCTCCTTCTGGCTGGGGTGGAAGACCAAGGAGCCTCCCTCGTGAGCGCGGATCCCCATCCCCATAGCTCTCACTGCTGGCAGAAGCTACCATGTCCCCTCTCTGGAAGAAGCGGCCTATCATGGAGCGAAAAACGCCCCAGACTCCTTGAGCTCAGAAGTGCGTCCTTTTTACACATTTTCTCTGCTCCACACTAAGCTCCATCAATGCTGCAGTTTGCTGCATCAGCAATGTTGCTGCACCACTTTCAGGAAATGACCGTTTATCTGTTAAATCTTGGTCCTGCCCTTTGTATCCAGGAAGTCCTGGACTTACAACTGGTCGTTTAGTGACTGATTAAAGTTTGGACGGACCTCCCCAAAAGGTACTTATGACCAAGTTCCACACATGACCACATTTTGGGTGTATGGCAGCTGGCCTGAATTTAAGCCTGTTTGCAGCATCCTGCAATCACATGAGCGCAACTCAGGATGTTTTTGTTGAAAACTAGCATTTACATCTGGTTTTCAGCAGGAACGAGCCATCGTGATCAGTGGGTTCATTTCATGATCACCGCAAAAAAAGGTTGTAAAATCAGGTTGGTCACATGGGTGACCTGCTTTACAACCATCACAACCAATAATCCTAACGGGCAGATTCTATTATGGTTGTAAGTTGAGGAAGCCTGTAGAAGCTCAAGTCAGTATTTGTAAAGTGCTCGCTCTCTCCTTATCATAACAGCCCTGTGATGTAGGAAGGGCTGCAAGAGAGTGACTGGCCCCAAACCCCGGGGAGCTGCTGTGTGTGCGCGGGGGAACCAGAACCTGAGGCCAGCCCAGCCCCAGAGGCTTCAGCCTCCTTGCTGGAACTCTTCTCCCACCATCTTCCTCTGAGGCTTCACCTTTCGCCCTTCATCTCTGACTGAGGCTGCGCTTGGCCAACATCTCCTGTGCCTTTCCCCTGTCTGGCTTCCTCTTCTCTGACTCTGCACAACTGAGGGGGAAGAGAGAAGCCAAACTGACAGCATTATGTAAAAGAAAGAGATACTCAGTGGGGAAAGGTGGTTTTTGCCTTCCCTCATTTCTGCAAGGGGTCCCAAGCCCCTTTACCGGAGAGGAGTCCCAGACCAGTCCTGTAGGTTACCAAACTGGACCCCAGGACCCCTGGCTTTGCACCCTGTCTGCCAATTCTCCTGCTCACTCCATCTTTGAATTTCCTATCACTTTCTCTAAAGTGATTTTCTAAACTTTAAATAAAAACTGGCACGGTACACAACAGAGTACCCACCTCCAGCCCCATCTGGATTCTTAAGAAGGCTCTTTGTGACCTTGGGAAATACAGTGGAAGCCTCTGGAGTAAATAGGCCCATCAGACCAGCAGTGGCATCCTGAGGTGAGGTGTGGTCCGGTGGGGTACAGGAGACCAGCAGCAGGTGCAGCTGTTGCAGCAGTCAATCAAGACTTCCCAAAAGGACCTGGTCCCTGGGAACTTCTCCATGTCCACCCAGAGTTCTGGGCCACACAAGGAAGTGGTTTTCTCTGTTCGCCTCTGTTCCTCCCAACCTGGCTTCCAGCCCCTGCTGGTCCCCCTCCAAGTTCTAATCAGTCCTGCCTCTCTTTAAGCCCAGCTCTTGACCTTTTGGAAAAAGGGCATCCTGAAAATGGCCATACCCCAAGTTAGTAGCTCAGCATGCCCTCCTCATGCTCACCAGCCCAGAATGATTGGGGATCATTGCCCACTAAGCTAAGGCAAATCATGGCCACAGAGGTGCGTCCCTGTCTCATGCTCAGAGTCAGGGTGCAACTCTGTGATAGCCTTGCAGGGAGGCCACTTTGAACATCTGGCCAGTTGACCCGAGCACAGCTGCTTCTCCTGGTGGTCAAGGAGCAAGGAGAAGGCGCACACCCAGGAGCTCCTTTTTGCAATATTGGAAACATCCTATTTTGCTTTCCTTTTGATGGCTAAAATCAAAACTGTAATTCTAAAAAGTTTGGGAAATCTAATTATCAGGACAGATCATTTTTCCATATTTGGTGGCAAGTTTGTAAAGCCAAATGATTTTAGATCATAGTTTTTATTAGAATGAAACTATTTCTGAGAGTTCAGCTCCCTTTCAAAATGGCCATTTTTCTTTTAAGCGTTACAGGTGGTCCTCAACTTACAACTGTTCATTTAACTGTGGTTCAAAGTTATGACAGCACTACATGTTACAAGGATCTGACTCTTTTCACATGTCCTGAAATGAGAGAGGTCTAGGTCAAGAGGAATTCTTGTTCCTTTCTGATCTGCAGACCATCCCTAGAAGACTGCCCTCAGTCTGACCATGTTGACAAACTGGAGGGTGTTTGGAGGAGATCAACCAAGATGCTAAAGGGCCCAGAAGGAAAGGTGAAGAATAGTGGAAGTGCTTCTTTAGCCTGTTCACAGAACAGAAGACTGAAGGGAGCAAGGAACATCTCTCCAAGTAGCTGAAGGGTGTCATGCGGACGATAGGGCAGAATTGTTCAGACCTGTTTCAGGACAAGAAACGAGGAGCTGAAATTTCAAGGAAGTGGAGTTTGGTTGGGCATCTGAACGAACCTCCCAGAATGGGAACAAAGGGAACGAACTACACCGTGAGGCAGCTACTGGAGGTGTTTAAATAGCAGCTGGAAGGTGAACCGTTGGAGATCTCTAAGTGGATTCTGCACTGGGCAGAACATTGGACTAGATGATCTCTGAGATTCCTTCCGACCCTTCCATACTATGGTCCTAACCATACAACGGCTGGATGGGATAATTCACTGAACAATGTCAGTTAAAGAATGAGCGGCTGCATTTGCAATGCTTACTCGCCTTGCTTAGGACTAGCCTTGGAGAGTTTCCTCTGGTGACTTAGCATATTAGGTCTAGCACTGAAGATGTTACCTGGACAAGTAAGAAAACATTTGCGAGCAAACAATCAAGCTCAGAGAGCACCAGGAACTCCCCATATGATGCAAAGTCAGCCAATATGGTTAATTTATGGTTCAATATGTCACGGGAATCTGGAAACTAATTCAGTAACAGTTAAGTATAGTATGCAAAACTCAACCAATGTGGTTAGCATGTAGGGTAATGTATTTGACAATGTTTGTATAAAGTGGATTAATTCCATGCAATCAAATTACTTGTGCTGCATAAACCCACAGTGTTCTCCTTCCTTGAGACAGAGACCTCAGCCCCAGACCCAGCTGGTGAAGCAGTTAGTAAAGCAGAGATATTGGAGCTCTTACAGCAGAGACTCCCCCCCCGGGATCCTCCTTCACAGACACCCTCAGGCCTGATCTTGGCCCATACTCTTGACACATACACCCCAAGGGCCCCTGGGAAATGGGTCACCCTCCCTTCCAAAAAACTCAATGGAGACTTGTACAGAGCTTCTACTTGGCTTCGAAAAAGGGCAGATGAGATCTTACCTATGGGACACTCCTCCTCTTGCTGTCTCCATCCTGGGCAGCAAACAAACCCAGTGGACCTGCAGAGAAGATGGGACTGAGAGTTAGGAAAATTGCAAAGCCCCTTCACATCTCAGGCCAAGGAAGGGGGACATTTGCAAAGCTTCCTGAGCACTCAGAAAGAGCCATGCCACAAGAGGCAAGTCTCTTCCTCACCACTTCCTGGCCACCCTCTCTGCACTCAGTTCCACAGTGCCGGAACACCTGGCCAATCCAGCCCCCTCCTCATCGACAATTCCCCCCTCCCAGGAATGGCAACATGAATAACCCAGGGATTATTTCTCAAGTTTAGCTGCAAAGTCACCAAACAAGAGATTTATACTGTAAAGAAGACACGAAGCAATAGGATGCTATGAATGCTGCACTTTCTCACTGATGTGTTTAGATCATGGGTGAGCAGACAATTGCTACAAAGCCACCCACAGAGCCCAAAGCCTTTTGTTGTGATCATCTCAGCAACTGGGAGAGACATTTCATTTCTGCTTTTGAGTCCCTGCCCTCTGAAGATGACAAACGCAAGAAAACAATTATTACAACAAAATAAGCAAAACACAGTTGTGAAAATAAAGCCAACAGCAATCTGACTAAAACCAGAGGGAAAACTTACAATCACATATAATGATCAGCTACCAAAAATTGCTCGTCCCTAATTTGATAATACACATTTAAACATAAGTACGCCTTGGCCTACAACTTTTCCTTTAACAACTGTTTGAAGTTAGATAGGCACTGAAAAAAAGTGATTTAATGATTGGTCCTCACACTTACGACCATTGCAGCATCTCCACAATCATGTAATGAAAATTGGAGTGCTTGGCAACCAGCATGTATGTCTTCACGATGGTTGTAGCATCCTGGGGTCATGTGATCAGTATTTACTTCCAACAAGCAAAATCAATGGGAGAAGCTGGCTTCACTTAATGACAGCATGATTTACTTAACAACGGCAGTGATTCTTTTAACACAGTGGCAAAAAAAGGTCATAGAATTTGGTGTGACTCTTAACCACCACCTTGCTTAGCAATGGAAATTCTGGTCCCAATTGTGGTACAGATTGAGGACTACCTGTAGCAAAAACACTGTATCCCTGCTATCAGCATAAGAGAAAGAAAGCAAAATTCTATCCTCATAACATTGAAACAACCTCTTGTGACTCCTCAATCTGAAGTTAAGCAACTGAATCACATTTGAGTGGAAGAGCACCGGAAACTCAGGTCTCCAGATTATAATATTTATAATTATAATAATAATTATAATAACAATTTTATTTAAATATAATTATAATAACACTTTTATTCTCAGAGTCCTGAAAAATTTATTTCTAAATTCACTTGGGGACATTTCCCAGCTTACTTTAGTGAAGCAGGGAGCAGAGGAGGTGCTTCGGGGGAATAGAATCATGGAGCTGGAAAGGACCTCGGAGGTCTTCTAGCCCAGGCCCCTGTCCCATATTCCTCCCGGTTCTTGAATGCTTGGGATTTGAACATCCTGAATGCTCAATCACCTCAAGTTGAATTGCTCAATCGAATCTCAGTTTGCAGCCTCCCTGGCTGTCCAGCACTTCTCAGCCAGAATAAGGAATTCTGATGGAGCCAGTTTCCTCCTTTAGCCCTTTTGCCATTTAAACAAATGCAGGGAAACTGCACTTGGCCAGAAAGAATCTCTTTTGGAAAGAGATCCTCAAAGCAAATTGTCCTTACCGTCTGCCTGGGTAGAAAAAAATTGGCAGAGAAAAATTGCAGGAGAATTCCTTCTGCAGGGTCTTGAATATAAATGTTGAGCTCTGGCTTACAAAAGCCATTGCTTCTAAAAACAGCTGACAACCCAAAACGCTGCTCCCTCAGCTGGCTGGGCACAAACAGGGATTTGCTAATCAAGGTACGGCACTGGCAGTTTCAGAACAGCAAACGGAGAGCCCGTCTGTCTGGAGTTTCAGGATACTGCTGAAAAAATGAGCTTAATTTGCAGCTGTTGCGCTGATCTTGGCACTCTTATTTATCTATGGGATTTATTTCAAAAATAAAAGCCCTTTTCTTTGAACTCATCGCTTGCCGACCTCATGAGCTCAGCCGTGAAATTTTCTTGGCCACAGTGTAGAAGGGATTTGTGCTTGTCTGTTTCCAGGCTCTTTTTTTGGCTTCCTCATGTAGTGTGATCCATCCATAACCTAAAATCTATGGAACTTCCACACTAGCCAAGGCCAGCCAGCTCCTGCCACTGGCTCCAGAATCAAAATACCACTTTCTATGGCATTGAACATCATGATCTGGGACTGACTTCTCCAGATTTGGAGGCCCCATTTTGCAGGGATATTGCAAAAAGTACTGAGTAGTCAAGCATGGGAAGTGTGGAGTTTCCAAACTTGGTGAGGGTGAAAAAACCTCTAGCCTATTCCATATTCCTCTATTCCTCTGGTGGTCTCATCAGGATCAGACCTCCCAGGCTCTTTAAACCATCTGAGGGTAAATTGATGGCGTTATGACTTGTTGATGATACGCCACATCTGGGACTGACCCTTGGAAGGTACTGGAAACCATGGCTTGTGCAGAACACCACAACTGGGTTTCTTTTAATGACTACACTGTGCTTACTTTTGCTTACCGGGGTGCTTACCTGTAGCCTATGGGCCCAACATACAGGTAGTCCTTGACTTACAACCATTTGTTTAGTGATGATTTGAAGTTATAATGGCACTGAAAAAAGTTACTTACATTCAGTCCTTGCACTTATAACTATCGCAGCATTCCCAAGGTCAAGTGACCAGAATTTGGGTGCTTGGTGACCAGGATGTATTTATGATGGTTGCAGTGTCCTGAGGTCATGGAACTGCCATTTGTAACCTTCCCAGCTGACTACCAACAAGCAAAGTCAATGGGGAAGCTCGATTCATTTAAATCATCATGTGATTCATTTAACAACTGCAGTGATTGGTTGAACAACTATGGTAAAAAAAGGTTGTAAAATCGTGTGTGACTCATTTAAAATTGTGCATGACTCAGTTAATGCTGAGCAACAGAAATTCTGTTCCCACTGTGGTCATAAGTCAGGGACTATCTGTACTTCCTCAAGCATCTGGGCAGCCCTTGACCCGCATTTAGAAGTCTTCTTCCTCTCTCAGAGCCAAGATTGGTTTGAAGGAGAGCCCACAGAAAAGTAATATTCTGGTGTCAGATTAGGACTTCGAAGACCACAGAATCCAGTTGGTGAGTTTGGAGAAGTGATTCTTTTCAACCCAACCTATCTCACATCTGGGGGCCTAGCTTTATTTTATCCCCATCTATTTATTTATTAAATTTATATGCCACCGAAATCTGAAGATCTACATGATACCTTGACCCCTTAGGGATAAAAAGAAATATACCAGTGAAAATAAATGCCCCATGCAAGACGTGGAATGTCATGAAAGGTGAATTTTGTTTCAGATGAGTAAGAAAAATGTTTTATTCTATGTAGCTTTTAGTTTTAAAAAAATGTAGGCTGAAGATCTTGTATTTTTTTTATTTTTAACAGCTCTTTTCTTAATCTAGCTTCACCATTCTGCTTCTTCACATCCCCAGGAAGGAGCCTTCAAAGGAGTCTCTTAAATATTCTGATTGATAAAAAAATGGTAAAAATAGAACATTTCATCAGCAACCATTCAAAGATATTAACAAACTCTCTTCCAATCTGGGCCCTAGAACACAGTTTTCACCACTCCTGTTCAGTGGGGCAGACTGCACTGGCTGGGGATGATGGAAGCTGTAATCCCATATCCCCAGAAGAGAATCAGTGATCGTGATGAACAATGCAGGAGGTGAGCAGAACCATTTTTGAATAAGGTATTACTATGCAAATATCTATGAATTACTATTTTTGCACAATTGAGCCTGACCCTCTGATTGCAAGGGGGCCTGGTACCAAAGGGGGAATCTCCTCCTGTGCCTGGGTGGCAGCAGAGCCTGGCTTGACCTCTGGCCACTGGTGGGGAGGGGCACATGTCCATCCATCATGGCTTTGCATTCCATTCTGCATGGAGCTGGGCTCCGAGGAGCTAGTGAACAATCATGGGGGAATCCCACTGCATAGCTTCAAGAGACTATCTTCTTGATATTCGTGTGACTTACTTTTAACTGAGTTTTCACTTAGCAGTTACATTCATTCCACTTAGTCTTCGCAGCAGCAGCAAAGAACAATGAAAATTAAAATAACTAGAAATAACAATGCTGGAAAGCAGATCAATGGAGGAAGGTTAAGTTGTATAAAAATGCAGTGATCAATGGAAACAATCAACTGCCAACCTGATACGCTCTTTCATATAGTAGTTGGCCCTTCCCAGACTTTCTGGGACAAACCTGAAATGTGAAAAATATGCCAAGGGATGGGTGAGGCTCACCCCTTTACAAATGCCTGCATGGTGGCATAACCAGGAAAAACACAAAATCAAGTGGACTAGGGAAATCCCCAAGGGAGAGGTCTGTAGGCATGCTGATGACCCCAACACCACAGTGGAGATCTTGGCAACGATGCTGAAAGTGCTGGGCACCCATGCCCCGAATTGCTCAATGCTACTGTGCAAGCCAGGTGAGACTGAGCAAATGGCCTCTTTCCAAAGTAAGGATCCCTACCATCAAGGAGGTTTGCCTTTCCAGCCAATCAATTCCTGCCACTCCCTGCTGCTGCGCCTCCGTTGCTTATGAGAGACCCATCAGCTGCCCTACAAGCAGCTGAACAGAAACCCAGGCCAGATTCAGGGTTTCTTCTGGAAAAAAGCCAAATATGTGCTGCCTTTGATGCCCTGGGATGGCCTGTCTATCGCCTCTCTGTCCCCTGCCTGCACGTGTCTGAGCATGCCACTTTTGCTTGGTCTTCTGTCCAGCCTCTGACCATCTGCCGCGCCAGCGATGGTTTTCCTGGGAGAGAAAGGGATGTTGATGCTCGGGCTTCCTCTCCGGTACTGGAGAAAATCGAAATATTATGCCTGTTTCCATCTCTACATTGTCTACCTCCCCAGGAGAGAGCTGGAAGTTTTTAAGGTTCTGAGAGAAGATCATCCATTCATGACATTTCTTTGTTCGTATAAAATCAACGGCCTGGGAAACAGGAGTGTGTTGAGTAACCCTCCCAAACACAGTATTTCACAGGTTAATTTGCTGCTTTGAACGCAAAGGATTTAAAAACTTTAAGAGTTTTTAAGATGGAGCTATATTTTGCTGATATTCTACGAAAGTTAGTTTGACTGAAACTTGGGGCCGCTTCCTGTGGCTGGGGGCTCTGTGCAAATACACACAGAGCCCACTTTTATTCACAAAACGTAGTTCCCCTGCCAAGAAGGCTCGGTTTTTCTACTGTTTGAAAATTCCTTTCGAATTTCTCCTGAGGATGCTCTCCTTGGACAGACATTTAAATTGTGGAGGCAAAGTTGCTATCTCTCTTTTCCACAAGTAGTTTACCCAAACTCAAATCAAACAATTACACACTGCCAAAAAAGTTAAAGACTTTTACAAACCAAAAGAAAAATTACATTTTGTAATTGAGGTTATATTACATATATTACATATTACATTATATTATTAGCTTATACATTATCACGGAGGAAAACAGTGCGGTTGCTCAGAGTAAACACTGACTTGATGCCACGTAATCAATCAATCAACCGCGCTTCTGCCCGACAGTTCAGATCCCCACATGCAGACCTGTGGCGCCATTCACATTTCTTTTAGAAGTTGAGGAAGATAATTATTAAAGGGCCTCATGTCAGCAGTCGCCTTCATCTGCAAGGGGTCTGGTGGAGAGAACGACCTAGGCATGGCCTTTATGGACAAGCCCTAGAGGTCAAGACAGGGACCTCTACGGTAACTTGGTCCGCTGGACTTAAAGCTCAGCTACAGATGGTATCACACAAGAGAACAGGCCGGACCCCTTGTGAGGTCCTTTTTATCCAAATGATGGAGGACAAGTCCACCAACAGTGCATCAACGGTGGACTTGTCATGGTGCTTCTGGGGTCCTGGTATAAGACAAGTGATAAGCCCCATGTGGAAAAGGATCACCTAATCCTGCTTGAGGTTTACTGAATATCTTTATAGAAACTGACATTAAGCAAAATGATGAAAACGTTCTAGTTTCAGGCTTTCCGTGGGCATTTGGAAGATATTTGATACATTAAATTTTAAAATGTGTCATTCTAAATTACGGGATATTGCTACATCTAGAAAAATAACATCTAATGTTAATGTTTCAAAGGGAGTTACAATTACTTGTTTTTTCCCCCCATAAGGACTAAATGACCTGTTTGTACTTCAAACGTTGCTATGGGTTATCTACCATATTCATATTTAGAGGTTACAAGTTCGCAGCTTGTTAGCTTTTTAGATAAAATCTTCTTTAGCCCTCTTACTCCTATAAAAATATAAAATATTTAGTGACATCAGAGAACTTGGGATCAATCAAGATCAAAATCAATTATATGTATTGAAAGGAATTAATGTGCTGAATGGATGGTACTTTAAAAATATTATTCTCTGAAGCACATTGTCTTCCATCAAACTGAAAGAATTCTACGACAAAAATATAGAAGTTGGATTTTGTTTCCTAAACAGAAGGACCAAACTGGATGAATAAATGCAATAGGTGGGAATAAATTCAGAGAAACAGTAAAAACGACAGAAAAAGATATTTTCCACACAGCACCCAGTTAACCCTCGGAACTCACTGCCACCTGAAAGGGTAATGACCATTAACTTCGCCAGCTTGCAAAGGGAATTAGATCAGATTCACAGAAGACCCAATGTGGAGGCATGAGAGTTTCCCTCATCAGAAAGAAGACTCTTGTGGCACCTTGAAGATCCAGACATCTGAAGAGCAGATGCTGCAGCAAAAAGAAATGGAGCCAGAGAGATTTGCCCCTTTTTTCCATCTCAACCTCAGCAATTTTAAGATTTAACGAACTTCAATTCCTAGGATTCCCCAGCCAGCAAGGGGAAGTACACACACGTGAAAGTTTTTGCAAGTGAGGGAGAAAAGTGGAAAGAAAAAGAACTAACAGAGGCCCAACCCCACCTCAGAGGGTTTGAGGAAGCATTATCTTGGTGGCTTGTTTCCTTAGTTTGTGTCCCCAAAGCAGCTGAGGTGTGCAAGTGACTAAGTATGTGGAGAATGTTTCAGAATAAACTTGGAGGTGCTGACAAAAGAAAACAAAACAGGAAACAAAACAAAACAAATTGAGAAATTGACTTGAGAAAGCCTTTTGGATAAAAGGTGAAACGTCTTCTACTTGAAAAATCCAATCCAGATGCCTGCTTTTTAAACTTTTGTTGCAAAACAAAACAAAAAACAGCCGCCTCCCCTTTCTTCTGTCCCCCAAGCCAAAAACATTACCTTTGGGGCAGGGGAAGAGCAAAGACATAGGCAGTTGTTTAGGACATCCTTGCCTGAATTCAAGTTGTATCCTACAAAAGTTCACCATACATCTACTTTTAACCCTGAGGGCTAGAAACTTGTATAATTTTTTAAAATAATCTGTAGCTCCTGTAGGAACTGAATTCCACGAGGAAATCCCATTCTCTGCAAATATGATGTACTTCTATTGTGACACCTTTGCCTGTTTCATGTATTGAACAACAAAAACACCGATAACAGAAAATCAGAAAGAGCAACAAAATACCAAGGACAATAATTAAAGCCAATTTAATCACCAGCCAGCTCATTATTGCACTTTTAGCAAGCACCCACATTAACGAACAGGCCTTTGGGGCATCCTAGCATCTTCAGGCAGAGGGTGGGGAGGCTTTGCATTGTTCTCTCAGGGGCAGCCCCAGAGAAGGCTCTGATCTGGGGAGGAAGGCAGTGCTGGGAGAGTAGTGTAACAGCACCTAAAACAGCAGAGGTGGTCAATCCTCACCATCAAACAGAAGATCTGAGATGCTGGAGAGGAAAGAGACTGACATTTTGCATGCCAAAACTAACGCCAAGCTTTGGATAAACTCACAAAAGTACAGTTGCTGCAAGTCCCAGTCCAGAGGCTTTAATTCTGGAGCTCCTCTTAGCATTTTGCTTGGCCCACATTTCACTGCATGGAAATCATGGAACATGCACATCTGGAAGAGCTAATTTGCATAAGGAGTCGAGGCTGCAAAGGCCTCCAACCTGCTTTCCAATGAACAACCTCTCTTCACACAACTTCCTAAGCCTGAGTTAACAAAGCACAACCGTAGTGCTGAGACCAAAGGCTGATGCCAAAGACATAAGCTATTGTATAGTGCCTTGCAGGGATGGCTGGAATGGGGTGGGGTAAAATAAAGGCAACATGGCATCTGGGGTTGCACAACTGAAGCCCCACACCTATTTATGTGTCATGTGTGGTTTGATTGCAAGATTGTCTGTTTGGACCTCACCCAGATGGATTTGTGTGGCTTCATGCACATCAGTGGAGTGCATAGGCACTGTATCTCCAAAGTTCTGAAGAGTTTATGGTTCTGGCATGGAACTGAACGTGCACATCTGGAACAGCTAATTTGCTAATATTTAAGAAAACAAAAGATTGTTATTATGTAAGAAATGTGCTCCAAGCAATCAAGAGTGTAGCTACAGATGCTGGTAGCCTCTCCTGATGTTCCAAGCAAACAAGCTCATCACCCCCTCCATCTATGTGAACCCCCATGTCTCTAAGTCTCCAGCCAAACCATGGGTGGGTGATGTGATACCAATGTGATCTGCAAGGGCAAGGAAATTCTTTAAAGTCCACAGAAAGCTAAATTGCCCCTCTCCCTTTCTATGGGCTTTCTTCCATTGCAAAAAAAGACATTGTCTCGGTAGGAAAAATGTGGCCAGAGAGCCTCAATGGGGGTGGGGGACACTCAGCCAGCAACTCCACCACAGAATCTGCAGAGTTCTCTGCTGAAGAGAGCTTGTTTGCAAGACTTTAAATCAAAAACAGATGTAGCGTCTCTTTCCATTGGGTTTTAGGTTACACTTGGAAGGGGGATGGTGGTGGTAGTGGGGGCTGTGTTGGTTGTTGTTCGGTGAACCGCATGGAAAAACGGGGAAAACGTATTGGGGAAGGGGCGCTCCTGGGGCGCTCCCAAAACCTCAGCGCCTGCCTTTTATCTTTGCGTTTTTCACTTTGGAAATTTGCACTCTATGGCACAACATGGCTGTCAGCGAACAGTGGGGGGCGGAGGGGGATCTTTGGCAAGAGGAGGAAGGGACCGAAATCCGCTTTCCGAGCAGGGATGCAGAGATGGGTTAACGTGCAGAACGCGGTCTTTGCTGGAGGGAAGGGGGAAGGCGAGGCTGAGCTCGCGGCTGGCGCCCTTCCCTCGGGCTTCGGCGAGCGCTGCAGTCAGCGCCCCTCCAAGTGCCACCCCTCCCCAGCTGTGGCCCGGCCCTGCTGCAAGCGGCCCCAACCTCGGGGTCCCTCGCCCCGCAGGACAAAGGGAGGCCTTCGGCAACAGTAGGCGCTTTGGGCAAAGCTGGCCCTGGCGGGTTGTCAAAATGCGCCCGACCCGCGGCGGCGAGGGGCCACCGGGGCTGTCAGCCGCGAGGGAGCGAGCAGCCCTGCGCTCAGGAGCCGCCGCCGCCTGCCCCTCGGCGGGTCTCGCGCTGCTCCGCCGGCCGGCCCGGCCTCCGTCGGGTGGGCTGGTGGTCCTCGCCGACGACCCCCTCCTGCAGCCCCGGGCGGGGAGAGCCGAGCGAGGCATGCCCGCCGCCGCTGGCGAGCCGGATCTCCTCGGCCGCGCTCGTCCTTGGGAGACGAGGGGCGGCGGCATTCCGGGCTGCCGCCGGAGGAGCGGAGGGGAGCGAGGGCGCAGCCGCCGCCCCGCCGCCGCGGACAGGCCTCCCGTCGAGCCCCCGCCCGCCCCACTGCCGCGCGCCTCTTACCCCGGCGCCGGGCAGACGTTCCTCCCGCGCGGACTCAGCTCCCGGGCAGCCCCGCAGCC
>JANHZU010001765.1:100839-112289 GCA_032468055.1 Acrochordus granulatus
CCTAGAAGAGTATATACCAGCTCTCTTACCAGTTCAATTTCAGAATTGAGAAAGCCTTTTGGATTAAAGGCGAAACGCCTTCGACTTGAGAAAAATCCAGTCCAGATGCCTGTTTTTTAAACGCTGTTGCGATGCAATTACCCTGGACGAGTGAGAGTCTTCACAGACTTCCTGCTATCTTCTTCTAGCAGAAGCTGAAAGAGCTTTTCTTGACTTATTTACACTGGCCATGACGGCCAAAAATGGATTTTCTGCAGCTGGTTCAGAATGGAGGGAGATGTGACTCCACCCTGCTCCTGACATCGCTGCAGAAGAGAGATTAGGTGCTGCAAGGAGTGTGACGGCTCGCTTGAGAGTGAGGTGGGTGGCATATACATTTAAGTCATTAAATAAATCAACTAAATATCCACCAGTCACCAATGCTGCTAATGTGCCTCATAGAACTTGCTAACCAAAAGGAAGCTTCTTCGCAAACTTGGGACGTGCAGCCCTGACATTTTGTGGGGGCGGGGGGAGACAGAGGGGCGAGAGGACTGGCACCAGCTCCCTTTAGAGCAGCATCTCATCGTTCCTGACCAGGTTTGTGGGTCTCCTGCAGAGGAAAGAGCCATTCTCCAGCCATTTTTCAAGGCAAGGGCCCCAAGAAGAGGAACTCCCCCCCAAAAAGGTTTCCCCTTGGGGTTGATCGCAAATGCAAAAAGTGGAGAAAACAAGACCTTTAGACGTACAGCTCTTGATGATCATAGCACAGAATATAAACTTTACGTGGCCTCTGGAGAACATATTTTTTGAAGGAAACTGAATATAAATCCTTGAACTGAATGAAACCTGGCAGGAGAAACTGTGCAGCCCTGCTGTATTTGGGAGTATTTTGGAACTACAGCTACCTAAACCAGGGTTTCTCCACCTTGGCAACCTGCTGGCTGGGGAATTCTGGGAGGTGAGGTCCATACAATCTCAAATTGCCGAAGTTGACAAATACTGCCCAAAGCTTGCGGTTTCAAACGGTGATCTGGAGGCCTCCTGAAACCGCTGCTCCCCGCCACTCGGGCACAGCCAAGAACTTCCTCGAACTTTACCTTCAAGTTCGGAACGAGGAGGAGTCTGGAAATCTCCATCCGAGCATCGATCAAACTGTTCCAGTCCAGCAAGTCCACCGTTCTGGGAAAAGACATTTATGTCAACTTCTGGTGAGCGGAGGGGACGGGGAAGGTTTGCAGCTGCTCCTCTCCATCCCAACTCTTATCCCGGGGGGTCTGCGCGAGAGAGGCGTCGGGCGTACAGGCTGACCTCCGCAGCCGCCCGTCCCCAGTCCCTGCCTCCTGCTGCAACGGCCGGCACCCTTCGCGAGAGCCCTCAGCCTTCGTCAGGCTGGGTTCCAAGTTAACCTGTCCAGCTGACTGCCCAAACCTTGCTTCACATGAGGGAAAGCAGAGTATCTGAAGAGGACTTGCCTCAGGGAGCAACAAGAGAAAGTAAGAGCATCCCGGACATCGGGTCAACTAGCCTTTGGTGCCCACAGGAGCGTGAATGCCCACTTGCGCAAGGCTTCACGACTTCAACCACTTTAAGTGGACTTTGGTTCCCAGAACTCCCCAGCCGGCTTGCTAATTCACAGTCCTGGCATTTCCTGGTTGTGTCCCATTCCAGCTCTCACCAAGTTCAGTCTGGCTTAGGTTTCTGAGATCAGCAGAGGTGAATTAGAGCTGGGATTTTCCAACTTGTCAAATATGGATGGGTGGGGTTCAACTCCCAGAATCCACACATCTGCAGAGCGTTGCGGTGCAGAAACGCTGACCTAGATCACTCCTAGCCACCATGTCTACGGGCCTTTTCCTCCACGATTTGCCTTGCCCCCTTGAAGGTGCCCAACCAGTGGCAGTGAGACTGCAGTTTAACAATGCAGGAAAAATCTTTTATTGCTCCAGAGCCTCCCACCCCTCATCTTTAGAAGTTTAGGTTTGGGGAAAAGGGAGATTTGTTCCCACATTTCATCTCATCTCCTTGGTCTTGCCTGTCCTCCCTGCCACTTAACTCTTTCTTCGGAGGTCCCAAACTCTGAAGTCCAGGGTTCAGTAACCTTTCTGTCTATGCCATTAAAATCTATTTTTTTTTAAAAAAAGACCAAATATGTCAATAGGTGGTAGATCATGGGACTTGTCATATGTAGTGTCAGGCCTTGAGGCACTGACCTAAATCAAAGAAAATTCTTTTCCAAATATGATTCTCACTGAATTTCTTCAGCAAGATTTATTTTAAAATGTGGGATTGGCAGTGGGGAAAATTTACAAGAATTCTGGCCAATGAATATGTTCCAGAATGCGAGAGGAGGAAGACTTCTCTGTTTTCTTTTTCTCCGCCTCACTGTGAACCAGCAACTGACAGATCTTTTCCCCGAGATGTTTGCACGTCCAGAATCCCTTTTCCAGGCCAAGACAGGACCTCATGTTCTGAATGCCCGAACAATCTGTCTCCCACTCCTCGAGCGCTTACCCTGTCAGGCCCAACTTCTCACCCGCGAACCAGTGTTGGCTTTCAGCTTTGGTGGCAATCCCCAGGTTGGCCAGGGCCTCCTGCCAGAACAAAAGGAGCCACATCAGCCCTACAGTGCCCAATCAGGTCGAAGTCTTGACATGATCTTGTGCCAAGCATGATCTGATTTGGGATAAAAACCAGTCAAGCATTTTGAGATCCAGGTTTCCAAATTCCTACACCTCTTGCTCAGATTTCACCAGAAGTATCCCAATGCTGGAATGAGCAGTTCTGGCATTACCAGAATTGCTCCAACCTTGTACTGAACAGCTCAAACGGGCTTTTTGCACTGGAATGGAGTTTTCTGACCTCCATTCAATGCCATTACAAGGTCAGCAAGGGAGGACCATTTGGACCTTGGCATATTTCTGGGAGGGTATCTTCCCCAGCTCTCATCCACCAGTCAAAAGAGTCCATGCCGTGTGGCCAGGAGCTGTAGGAGATAAAGCCCCCCAAAAGGGAGCCCTAGGCGTGGGTGAAGAGAAGAAGTGAAGTGACCAGTCTGTGGCTTTAGAGCCACAGGGAGCTTTTGCAAAACATTCCTTTCCTGGTTGCTTAGTGCAAGAAAAGAAGGTACCAGAGAGGAAAGAACAGAAAACATTTGCAGATTAAAGTTCTCTGTGTTCAAGGGTACAGTTTCCAGGGAAGAACTTAGGGCAGGGGTCTTCAGGAAAAATCCACCTGCAGCCAGATCAGGAGGAGGCATCTCTACCTTTTTCCCAGCACCTCTTTTCCAATAGGTGCATTCTCTCAATGCAGAAGTTGCAGGTGAGAAACCAATCTCCGATCCCCTTAGCCAATTTCATTTTTTTCAACCCCCATCAGTGTTGCACATCACAACTCACCTGCAGCTTCTCCACCTCCAGCTTGGTCTCCAGAGCTGCCAAGCCCACCTTGCCCTGTTCAGCAGCCAGTTGGTGGAAGAAGCTTCTCCATTTCACCAGCATCTCTGAGAACTGCAGCTGGAGGCAAGCCAAGACTGAATGAACAGCCCTGTCTGGATTGAAAACATCTGCACACATCTCTGGAAGCCTGGTCTGTCCAGGGAGTGACCAGGAACAAGGGACAGACCTTGGTAGATCAGACCTCTGGGATTAGTGGCTAGTTGCCAGCAAGGAAAGGTAGCACTCTATTGTCCTGGAGTAGCAAGATTTTTTTTTTCAAAATGTTGCTTCTGAATTGAGGGGTCCATTATGACCAATGTCTGTTTAATCTTATCTGCTAAAAACAGAAGGCTTGCAGGTTATTTTTTCAAAATTAGAGTTAACAGATTTTTCTCCCAACCTTTAAGTGCCAGTTGTATTCTAGAGTGAAGTGACAATTAAAAAATAGTTATGGAAAAGAGATCCTTAAAAAATAATTAAGCTTCAGGAAAACTGGCTTTTTTTGCAGGAAGGAACTGCCTCTTGGTGACCACCTGCATCCAGATGCGAAGGGCTTGGCCAGAAATGCCTGGCCTTCAGAGGTGCTCTCCTGAGGACCTCCAAAGGGTGCCCCTGAGGATCTCAGCCCTTTGTGTCACTTTTTTTTTAGCACATTTGGAAAGTTAAGGAAGCACCAGAAATTTCTGGCAGCTCACAAAAGGGAGATAGGTGCCAAGCAGAGAAAGACTGATTAAATATTTTGAAACAAATCTGTGAATATGAGCTCTCTCTTTCTGCATGTGCACACATAAAGACTTCTGTTTAAAATGAAATCAGAAAACTGAAGTGGTAAATCCCATCAGGACACACATTGGGAGAGCTAATTACTAACAGTTGCTTTGATCTCGGCTTTTAAAAACTAGCACTATGCTCGTATTTCACGTGCATCCCGTAAAACTGGCCGGGCACATGACGTTTCACCACCTGAAAAATAAGACTTGTGTCTTATTCTATCGGAGCCTGTTCTTCAGATACATGAAGTGTACGTGGTGGATTGCGACCAACAAATGCTTCTGGAGTCATCAATTAAACGTCTTCGACTTGAGAAAAATCCAGTCCAGATGCCTGCTTTTTAAACTTTGTTGCCATGCAATTACCCTGGACGAGTGAGAGTCTTCACAGAACCTGCCAGCTTGGCCAACAGTGAGGGGCAACATGCGTGGGAGAACATCTGATCGTCCAAAGAGTCTCTTCCTTAACCTGACAGGCTTTAGGAATGGCAAGTTAGATGGGGATGGATCAGCAGGAAGCCGAGCGCAGGGAATCACGTACCAGGAACTGCGGCCTCCCCAGTGCTGTAAGTTTGATGGCAGAGAAACCGTCTTCTGAGCTGCCCCCTGAAAAAAAAAACATCGTCACAGTGCTCGGGGTCTTTCTAGCTCAGAAGGACCCCAGCTGATCAGCCAAAGGGACCTCCAAGCCTCTCTCTCCCCACCCAGGAGCCACAGCACCTCAGCCTCCATGCCCTGGGAACGAGGGGGGTCAGGAGTCATTCCGGCTTTCCAGGAGCCTCGAGACAGATGATCCCAGAGTGACGCTAAGCGGGACCTCCTTAACCCAATCTCCTTCAAACTGGAGACCTCCTCCAGGCACCCAAGTGGAAGAGTGGCTCTGCAACCATCCCCTTTGCAAGGGACAACCCCAGATCTACTTGGGAGTCCGGCTGCCATCAGCACTCCTCACTGGCGTAATCTGGAGGTCATCGTCGAGAGCCACATGTTTGCTCTCCCAGCATGAGGTGGTGGGGGTCTACAGGGGGATCCTGCACCCTTCTGCCTTTCCTTTGGAAGGAAATACATTTGTTTTGGGGAGCCTGACCTGGGGGTCTGATGGCTGCTCACCTGAGGCCTCAATACACTTCAGAAATGTTTCCATGTGCCGGTCACATTTGGCTTCATCAGCATAGAAGTAGGTTCGGGCACCAATGACTCCATCCCGCCGGTCCCCAAACTTGTGATGGACGCTGTACCGCTTCTCTCTCTGTTCTGGAAGGACAGCCAGCAGGGAGGGAGTCCCCCTTTGCCCAGAAATTCCCACTTTGGGCCCCAAATCCCATCAAGCCCCCTCCCCCCAAAGCACTTTCAAAAATGCTCCAAGCTCTGGGCAACAAAGAGCCCTGGGCGATCACACCGCTCAGTTATAATGGTTTAACTGGGCTGCCATTCTGGTGTCTCCTGCGTGGGATAAATCTGAGTAGTGATGATGTGGGGCCAAATCAGCAGGGCAGCAGAGGAAAAAGGGCGGCCAAGCCTGGACCCGAAGCATCCACCTGGCGCCCCCGGAGCCCCTCGCAAGGAACAGGGCCAGCCGCTGAGCCCTTCGGGGCAGTCGGCGGCGAGGGCGGCTGCCTGCGGTGCGAGACTCCTGCCCCCCGGCACAAGCTGGCCCCGCCGCTCTGGGCGGACAGGCGCCGAGGCGGCCTTCCGCCCCACAGCTGCTCCGGGGCTCCTCAGTCAGCGGCCCTGCCCTGCGAGGAGGCGCCGAAGCGACCCGAGGGCAAAGCTTGCTCCGGGCGAGCCTCCCCGCCGGCGGGGGCGGAGAGCGCAACGAGCCGGCGGGGCGCGAAGAGGCCGCGGCGTCGCACGACTTACTGCCGGTCTCCTTCTCAAACGCAGAGACGCAGGAGCTGGGAAGAGAGGAGAACAGCGGCCTTACCGTCTGCATCGGCCCGCCGAGCCCCGCCTTCTGCGGCGCCGAGGGCGGCCGCGCCCGGGGCCACCCCGAGCGCGAGCGCGAGCGCGAGCGCTGGGCCGCCTCGGAGGACGCGCGGCTCGCCGGCAGATCCTCCAGGCCGCGGCTCGGCGGGGGAGGGGGCCCCGTTTCCACCTGCGGGCACTCCTCAGTTTACGAGCAGTTCTTAGCGGCTGTCTGGAGCGGGGACGGAGCCGTGTGGGGCTCTGGAGTTCCGACAGCCGCCTCCTCGGCCGCCCCATGACTGCCTTTCAGACGCTTGGCCGCGGGCCCACATTCATGACTGTAACCCGCCTTATGATCTTTTTTGGCTGAAAACTGGCATTTGCTGGTGGTTTTCAGCAAAACTGGCCCATAGCCAATCACTGATTCACTTAATGACCACAGCATTTGCTAAATGACTGGTGAGAAAAAAAGGTCATAAAATTGTCTTACTCATGTTGGTGACCTGTTTTACAACTGTCGCAACTTACAACTGTGATGGGCACGCTCCATTATAGCCATAAGTTGAGGGCGACCTGTCATTGTTCTTTTCTGCCACACTCACACCCTAGGTACGCAACCCCAAATAAAGTAAAAAATGACAGAAGCAGAGCACTCACAATTTCTTATCCGGCCCTCCAAAAAGGGTCCACCTCCCTGGTCCTCTCTCTACGTATAAAATTTCAAGAGGGTGAGGGTGGGTTGGGACTGCCATTCCCAGCCAGGTTGGGAGATCCAGCAGCTCAACTCCCAGCACATTTGGGGAAGGCCGCTCCGTCCCGCACGGCCCGAAGCCAACTGGAAAATGTCACCGCTTTGAGCAATCCGATTTCATCACAACCAAATGGACAAGATCACATTCCGCTTCTGTGGCTTGTTCAAAGCTGAAACGAACTCCAGCTTCCAACAGCAGCTTTTTAAAGGCAGCTTTCCCTAATATGGCAAAAACGGTGAACAACACAGGCTATCTGTTCTCCCCCCCCACCCCCCAGGGTGCACTTTCCGTAATTCCTGGCTGAAACCACACTGGTGGAAAAGAACAAATGTATCAGCATGGCAAGGTGGGCACCAGGTTGGAGGTGGCTAACACAAGCTTCACTTTTAATACAGGACAGCAGCACAAAGGACAATAACATTAAGCTATTTGCACAAATTAGGGGCGCAGAAGACTGAAGGCTTGCACAAGCAGAGTGCAAACTGGAAGGGAGATCTCAACTGTGCTAGACAATAGGGGAGCAACTAGGAAACAGCCTTTTCGAGGCAGGACTTCTTGAACGATGACTGACTCTCCTCAAACGGCACAAAAGCAGTGCCTCTCTCCAGCCCTGCCTTGCCCAAGTCTGAACTCTGGGGTAGACTGCCCTTGAACTGGAGGTTCCATTCAACCACTCTCAAGACCTGCTTGATTTCACTCATTTTACAGCAACTTGAGTCACTACCTCTCATTCCAGGTCATTTGGTGATTATGCAGAAAATGATTTGCTTTTGTCTGAATAATCTGCTTTGAATTCATAGGGTGGCTCCGAGTTATGTTATTACAAGGAAGTTAGAATAAAGGCAACATTGCACCACGTACAATGAGGTCTGTCAAACTGCAAGTACCAAACTGCTTTTAGAATAATTTTCAAAGCAAGAAATATTGAAAAGCATCAGAAATGAAGCCTGAAACCCAGCTTCATCCTTGCTGGGATACTTTTATTTTTCCCTGTGCTACGTTTTATTTCAAAATGTTGCTTCCAATTCTTATTTCAGTGCTTAGAATACTTTCAAACAGCTGTAGAGTTTTTCAGCCTTGGGAACCTGAAGATGTGTGCGGACCTCGACCCCCAGAATTCTCCAGCTACCACATAGTAAAAGTCTCCAAGGCCGAGCAGCACTGTTCCACAGGTTCACCCTCGTAGCTCGTGCCAGCGCAGGCAGCAGAGGGACCTCTCCGATGGCGGTGCAGATATGCATCGCCGAGGAGAGATGCGTCTTAAGCAGCTCAGTGTTCGGCGGGGGTTCGCCTCATTTAGACGCGAAGGAGCGCACAGGGCAGCGGCAGAGATGGCCAGGGCTCAGAGGTGGAATTGTCCAGACAGCAGTCAAAAGCGTATTTCGCTAAAGACGAGAAAGCCCAGGGACCCGGCAGCAGTCTTGCAATCCTCGAAGGGCTGCCCCAGATAAGAGGGGGGTGGACCCCTGCTCCGGAGTGGCCGGGGGGACGCGGACAAAACGAATCAGGAGAATCAGGGTGGTTGTCCTGATTACGTGGTGGAACAGCTGGAGCTCCTGGAGCTTCAGCCAAAGACTGGACAGCCACTTGTCTGGGATGGCCTGAGGATTCCCACCCTAAACAGGGGGTTGGATCAGAGGACCACCAAGGTCCCTTCCCACCCCAGGATTTATCCAGACAGCAGCAGTTTGGAAACCAGAAAACCCAGGAACGTGAGACGCGGGCGAGGAGGGAGCAGCCGCAACAGCAGCAGACAGGGGCCCTGCCCGAGCGAAGTCCGTGAAACGAAAGTGGAACTGCAGGGAGCCTTTTGGGAATTCGCAGGACGAGGACTCTGCAAAGTCAGGCGGTCCTTTCCCCGTCAAGAAGTCTTGTGAGCAAGGAAGTCGGCTGCCCCTCCTTCAGACCCACTTTCAAGAGCAGCTGCGGGACGGAGCATGTGTGCGGCAAGCCCCCCTCAAGCCTCCTCTACGATATTTTCAGTGAGGCCCAAGAAAGGACCCTGGGTGGCTTGAAGAGTTTAATAATAAAGGGCTTGCCTGGCTGTGGGAGCAACCATTTCCTACAGTCCTGAAGGTCGGGGAGAGTTAGGCTGAGCTGCCCCACACTTGGTCTGTCATCTTCACATGGGAGGCTGGACTGACTTTGAATTACAGGTTTCATGGTTTAAATAGCTGGCTGGAGCATGGACTTCCTTTCCCCCACTATCCTGTTTTTTAAATGACACCTGTTCAATAACTCTCATAAAGACTGAAAAAAAAAAGCTACGCATTGCACATTTTCCCCACAGTCCAACCCAGCTCTGCCTGCTTCTCAATGCACTTGTGGTGGGGGGCATTTCCGAGCAACATGGTAGCAAGTGCTGTGTTGAAGTTCCTGTCCAGGAGCGACCGAGCACTTGATGGCCCTCGACAGGAGGTGTCAGTGCCAGGGAGGGCCTCTGTTTACTCTGGGAGACGAAAAGCACAGAAGACCCCAGTCCAGTTAATGCAGGACTTGACACCTAAAATGTGAACTTTCCAGGAGGTTTACTGAGTTAGGCAAAGAAATGAACACGCAGTTTTAGTCATGCCTATTCCAGAGACAAGACTTCCCCCAAGGGTTAGAATGAAAAACTCCCTAACCCAAACTGCTGTCTGGATAACCCGACCCCATCGGGGGGAAAGCCTCCTGTTCCAGAAAGTCTCACTCATTCAGCCCAGTCTCCAGCTCAGACGAGGTTGCCAAATGCCCCCCCGCAAGGGGGCAGCCAGCCGGAGGAAGAGGGACAGATTTTGACCCTCAGCCCAAGGACAATTCTCCTGCGCTGAAATGACAGAAGCTTGCAAAACAAATCCGCAAGCACCTCCCTGCAGAGCAGATGCCGGACACAGTCGAGGCCTGCCAAGAGCCGGAGGGCTTCGGGTTCCCAGGGGGACTATCCGGTCTTACTGGCCAGGCGAAAGAGGAGCCGGCTAAGCCGCTTCCCCAGGCGCCGGCGCGGCATGTGCTGCTGCAGCCGCCTCAGTGGCGTAAGGGATCGGCCTCCCCTGCAGCCGGCCGGGCCGAGGGGGACGGCTGCCCTGGGCCAATCACGGGGCCGAAGGCTGCTTGTTTGGCAAGGCACATGTAGCACACGGTGTCCCAAAAACAACAACACCCCGCCTTGTGACGCAAGGGCAAGAACTGCTCTCAGCTCTCCTCCTGGGAAGGCACGAGGAAAGGCACAAGGGGCCCTCTTAAAACAGTTCCTGCTTCCAGATACTGAAGGAAGCCAGCCTGTTCCATGGAGGATGCAAACAGGAAGCAAAACTGGCCAGGCACCGGGCGGAACAAGGGGACCGACCAAAGGGAGGTGTGGGGGACAGCGCAGAGCAAAACTCAGAGGGGATCTCAGCAAGCTCCTTGGAGCAGTTTCTTAACCTTGGCCACTTTAAGACGGATGGGCTTCAGCATGGCCGCCTGGGAAATTCTGGGATCTGAGGTCCACCCATCTTAACATGGCCAAGGTTAGAGACTTGAAGGGAAGTCGAAGTTGGGGCCACAGGATGCCCTCTGGTGACACCCTGTCAAGGTCACGGGGGGGACAGAGATAAGGACTCTTCTGAGGCAACCCTTTGTCTGGAATGGTATAAGGAGTCCTGGGTGGGCAGGAGGATGGACTCGAAGACCCCCCGGGTCCCTTCCAGCCCTGATTCTATGAGGCCCCTATGAGGATGTGAATGGGAAAAAGAGAGCTCCTGGGAGGAGAAAAACTTCCCTTTTCCACTCAGAACCCTTCAACATATCCCCCAAAGAATGAGATTGTTTTGCTTCTTAGAGGCTTCCTATGTTTCTTCCCATGATTATTTCTTGGCGGGGGGGGGGAGGCAGAAGACAAATCACATTCCCCAAATGGGCTCTTCTGTTGGTGGATTTCAAGGTGCACCCCTTGCATTCCTTCAGGGTCCTAGGATGCCGTGCACAGAGAACCTCGGTGAGACCGGAGACCATACAAATGGAAAGCTGTGCGCACGGACTCCCTTTCTCCCCGCATTTCTTCACAACCATCCCAGAAGGTAGCGGGGAGAGTAAGGACGATGACCTTGGCGGAGACAGACAGGAACCGCTTCCAAGGCAAAAGGGGCTGAAGCGTTTTCAAAGTCCAGAACATCCAGATAGCATTTGGAAGTGGCTCAGACAGGCATTCCCTAACTCACAGGAATACCAGGAGGAGAAAGAGATCCAGCACAGTTAGCCTTACCAGATCGCTATGGCTACTCTCCCTCACAGCAGTCTTAACTTTCCCTAGCGCTTCCTGTGGAGCTGATTTCCTCCTCTGAGAATAGGCTGGGCTGGGAGAGAGGAGCTTCCCTGGCTGAAGGAAGGACTAGATCTCCCACCACCAGTGGGCCGAGAGGAAGGGCTGACCCAAAGTCCCAAGGGACCTTCTGCGACTGGCGAGAGGTTTCTCCCACCAAGCGAAGTTTGGCTGCAGTTCCTGAAGAAATGCCATGTTGCTGGAAAGATGAAACCCTGATCCCTTTAGGTAATTTCTTCCCATCATGAGGTTGGGTGGAAAGAAGGCAAGTCAGGGAACGCTGCACAGCTTGGTTTCTGCATTTCCTTCCAATTACCACCTGTCCTTT
>JANHZU010001765.1:155362-169748 GCA_032468055.1 Acrochordus granulatus
GATGAGACCTGTCCAGTATGGTTGAACCTCTGGCAGAGCTCTTATCTTCTTCAGAGCACACAAGCCCCCCAACCACAACAAGGTGGTGCCTCACTGGGGGGATTGATTTGATTATGTGCCATCAAACTGGTATCAACATTTGCCAACACATGCATTTGCTCTATCGGGGAAGGCAACTAGAGAAGCAAGAACTAGAGGTGTTTGTGTGTGTGACAGAGAGAGGGAGAGAGAGAGTATATGTGAATGGGATTTATGACAGATGGACTGACAAGTGTAATCCCAAGGAGAGAGAGAACGAAAGATTGTTGTTGCACTAGAGTGAAAGCTGTAAATATATAAAGCCTGCAGGATATATATGAAAGAAAAAAAGCAAGAAAGTATATAAAAAGAACAGGGATTCTTGAAATCTCAGAAGATAGAGAAAGAACTACACAAATAGGGATACAGAATCAGTCCCTTAATTCACAGGATATATTTTTCTAATAGAAATTTAAATTGGCTTTTTTCTGTTTATTTGTCATGGTTTCTTCCCCTAAGTGCTATAATTAAAGGACATTCCTGAATATATTTGTCCAACCAATGGTATCTTAACAAAAGCACAATCCCATTGCTCTCCAGAAAGCAGACAAAATGCAGGAGAGCCTGCTTGGCTCAGGGCATGTATGAACTGCCTATCACAAACCACTGAATCTGCAAGCACCATGGGTGAATATATTCAAAACAATCTCCACAGTTATGTTTATACAATGTCACCCTTAAGTACTCAAGGAAAACATGAGAAAATGTTTGGCAAAGTCTTTTAAAATGGACAGGGACATTGGGGGTAGAGAGGTAGACCAGGGAGGGCCATGGCAGTGCAATCAAATCTCTGAGCTTTGGTTTGTTCATACAGAAAGGGTAGCTGCCATCATCTTGCTTTTTGTGACCCCAGCTTCTGTGGACACCACAGAAAGTGGTGTCTTTGAAAGCTTGGAATCATGGAGATTCAGATACAGTACTTTATTGGCCAAGCAAGTTTGACACGAAAGGAATTTGACTGTGGTACAGCAGCTCTCAGTGTACTTGCCAGGCAACAGTACATAAAACAATAATATAAACAAATAAAACTATGTATTCAGCAGTAAAGTGTGCATCCAAAGTTTGCAGCCAGTAGAAAAGGAATACAGTGAAGTGTAGAATTAGAACCACGATCTACTGATAAGCATGTCTGCACCTTAGACAGAACTTCTGGGTTAATTTAGGATTCTTTGCACTTTGTGTCCTGTCATACAGCAGGAGTCAGGTATTCAGCTGAATGATGGCATGAGGCAAAGAATTTCCCTGTGTCTGGTTGTTTTGGTGTGCAATGCCCTATAGTGTAGTTCAGAGGGAAGAGGTTCAAACAAATTATGTCCAGGGTGAGAGGATCTGCAGATATTTTAGAAGTGTAGATGACTACACTCCTTCAATCATACTTAATTTGATTGTTGAATTCAGCCATCCTGTGGTTTTGCACCATCCACTCAACCATAAGGTAGCCACAGGGGCAACAATGGCTAGCATAGAAATCCCAGAAACCCTTTACATCCACCAAACATAAAACAAACATAGTAAACCATAAAGTAAAAGCAAATCTGGTTAAGGTGAGCTGCTGGGGCTTTGTCTGGCTTGGTTTAATATATAATATATATATTATTATATCTATCATAGGATAGAGACACCCTTAGTAGCTTCTTTTCTTCTTGCAGATAAATTCCACTGGTTTGTTGATGCGCTTTGTAATGCAGACAATGCCAATAATCAAATATCAGGCTATGATGTTGAGCTGATGAGACGCAGTTCAACTTCTCTGTTGGTTGCAGTGAACCTTCTGCTGACTCTTTCCAGAAGTCTCCCAATCATCCCAATGAATCAAGGTCTCCTATGGACTGCAGGCAGCTCCCGGCCCTTTTCTGCACTTTCCAGGACTCTCCAGGACTACATAGCTAATTTTGGTGATGCTACCTAAAAATGACCCAGTTTATTTCTGCTTTTCAGAGGGAAAATAGCAGTGATGGGCTGAACCAGGAAACTTGGTATTTACAACAGTTGTTGCTTTTTGCATAGGAGATAGGATTTTGGCTGCTGTTTTTCAGCAGAAGGTAACCAAATTTTGACTGGATTTACGGAAGAAAAAAGGTCAGTGATCCTTTAAGACAAAAGAGGCTCAGACTAGATCCTGCTGTTTTCTTTTGCCAATGGTCACTTTGGTGCACCATTGTCAGCTGACCATGTTCCAGGTCTACATGTATGTTGGGGGGAGGCAAGAAAGAAAGAAAAAGGAAAAGGGGAAGAGGAGGCTTAAAGACAAAGAAGAATAGAAAACAGAAATCTCCAAAGGGGAAGTGCTCCAATTCCCACTTTTACACCCCAACTGCCACCAGTTTGATCTCCCCAAGTTGCCTTCCCACTGAAGAGAGAAGAACATGGAGCGGCATGAACTTTCTGGATAGCCCTCAGAAACTGGTACCTCTTGTGCTGTTTGCAGGAGACTGCTTGCCCTCACATCACAAAATGTGAGGGAAAATGTGCATGCATTCTGAGCACAATTCAGTGGCAGCTCCCCACTGCTTCTCCCAATGTGATCCAAGTAAAGGACATCAAAGGAGCCTACATCTTGGGATGGTGAGTGCCTTGCAAAAGGAGTGAGTGGAGAGGCACTGCCACCCTCTCCTTCTGCTTTTATCAGGACCACAGTGCTGCAGGGGGGGAGAAAAATTTTCTTCCTGTCCTGTTTCTCTTGAAATCTTTCTCCTGATTTTTCCAGAGTCTTCTGGAGCTCCCTTTTCCAAGGAAGGTTAGAGGCTGTTTTTATGTTCCCCTCCTTTTAAAAATGTCTTTCCAGGTCATGTTTCATTGAAACTTGAGGTGCACTATGAAGGCTAATGTCCAGGAACAGGCCAAGTGATAATAAGCAGGAATGAAAGGTCTCTCCCCCTCCCCCCAAGTTGAGATGCTCCCAAGTTACGTTCCATCAAATTTCCCTTCTCTTTCCTATGATGTATCTTGGCCTTTCTCTGCAAACACTGGCAGCATAAGCTTTTGCAAGTGTTCTCTGTCAGGAGCAAAGGAAAAACAAAGGTGAGAGGGAGGAGGGGGGAGCAAAGGGAAGGAGAAAAGAGAGACTTTCTGCATTGGCATTGATCTGTGCTAACACTGCCAGGAGCATTAAATGCCCTGGAAGATCCAAAGGCCTTGGAAGTGAGGGGTTTCCCTGTTGCAAAGCCAGGAGGACTAAATGCACGATGCAGATACTTCCCACGGCTGAGAATGTTGGGCTTGGGGTGGGGGTCTGAGTTGGCTCAGCTCTCTCTGCAGCTGGAAATCTGCCCTGTTTCTACTCTCTGGAAGGGGCCCGAGAATAAGCAGGAAGCTGGGGCAGTAGAGAAGCAGATTGGGTGCCAGCCGAGTCCAGCCCGTCAGGACCTTGGAGGGCTCCTGCCTTGGGCAGAAGGCATCAGTCCACGAACAGAAATGGTGGGAAGTCCATTGGGAGCTGTCGCCTGGACAACTTCTGAACCAAATACTCTCTGGGCATGTGGTGACTGCACCTTTCAGGATTCCCAGATGGGTAATGAAATGTCATAGTCCACTGTGGAAGCTAAGTGGCAAAGCTTAGGCAGGGCTAGGCACAAATTCTGTGCCCTTGCAGGCCAGCCCAGACTTTGTACGGAATGATGAAGACTGTCCTCCAGAAGAGGGAAGGGCCAAGCCCCAAGGAGGGGCAGTCCTTGACCCCTGATTCCCAAAAATGAAAATCAAAGCCCAAACGTTGGACCTCGCATAGGGAAATCCATGGGGAGGCAAAAGAGGGAACACACACTGGTGGTCATAGCCACACAACCAAACCATGCCCCTTTGTGCATGAATGCAAAGTCATCACACACACAAAAGCAATGGAGGTTTGGTCTTACAGATGTAACCACCATCTTGATGTTTACATCTCCTCTGCAGGAACCCCTTGACCCACTCACTATTGGAGGTCTTGGTTTAGGCTGTGCTGCGGTTCATCTGGGCTAGTCAGGAGGGGACGTGGGCCCTGACCTACCAGTGGCTGGATTTGCTTAATGAGCTAACATAACTGATTTCAACTAGTTTTCTCAATGTCCATGCATCTCTTATTGTTGGGTAGTTTTCCTTAACATTCAGCCAGCTTCTGCCTTCTTATAATATCAAGCCATTATTTTATGCATTCTGGAATGAGAGAGACAAGAACGTGACTGACTTTTGTGCTGAAAGTCATGCAAGTAATTGGAGGCTGAGTTCACACTCAGTATATAATACCCTTAGAGAGATCAGAGAAAGCCCTAGCAGATGCATTCATATAACAAACTAAGTTTGGTTAATATTAACTTTGGCATTGTGACTATACATCAAAACCCTGCACTATCACCGAGTTGATGAGACGTGAGCAAGGGTATGTTGGCTTGCAAGGTAGTTTCTGGATGAATGATCCTGGCTTGCATAGGACAAACGATTTTCTTGCTTCATGGCATCATTCATTGAGCCAAAAGAGGCCCAAGCTGACTGGCACTATCCTTACTGTCAGCATGTGGCCCTGGTAGGGCTAATGGTGATAATTTAATCAACACTTTCTCATCAAGGCAACAGGTGAAAGCCTCAGCTGATTAAAGCCACATCAGATAGTTGAAGTCAATGTTTATGGGGCCTCCGGGGAAGACTGTGACTTGGAAAGTTAGTGACATAAATAGTAAATAATATGAATTAATTGATGAAAGGAAGAAAAGTAGATTTCCTATGTATCTTTGAAACTACGAAAAGAGAAGGATCTAGCGGATCTGAATGAAGGTGGTTTGATCTTGTGGTATGGATTTGATGAATATAGGGAGTCTTTGATTTACAATCATTGTTTTAGTGACTGTAACTGAAAAAAGTGACTTAATGACCAGTCCTTGCACTTATAGCCATCACAGGTGCATGATCAAAATTGGACACTTGGCAACTGACATGTATTTACAATGGTTGCAACATTTTGGAATTACATGATCACCATTTGTGACTTTCTGACAAGCAAAGTCAATGAGGAAAGTCGGATTTATTTATTTACAATCACATTTCTATGCCGCCAATTTCCAAAGACTCTTGGCGGCTTACAGAGATTAGAGATTTAACAGTATATTATTAACCCCGCCCCCCTTGGCTAGCCAGCGATGTTCACATCCGGGGTATCCTCCGAGGCTCCTGCTGCTGCTGGCTGCCGGCTGCCGGTTTCTCCCCCAAAGGAGGTTCCCATCAATCTAATCACATTTTATGTGCTTTCGAACTGCTAGGTGGGCAGGAGCTGGAGGCGAGTGACAGGAGCTCACCCCGTCATGCAGAGCTGCAGATCGAACCAGTGCTGGCCATCTCTGGTCAGCACAACTGGCATACTAAGCCACTGCGCCACTGCACCTCCTTAATGACCATGTGATTCACTTAACAACTGCAGTGATTTGCTTAATAGCCATGGCAAAAGGGTCATAAAATCAGGAATGACTCACTTAACAACCCCCTTGCTTAGCAACAGAAATTTGGTCCCAATTATGGCCATAGGTTGAGGACTACCTGTACATGAAGAGAAGTGGTATAGATTTAACTATGAATGCATGAGTGAAAATGTGCATCAGTGCCTGAATTGGTTGTGGGGTAAAATAAAAGAGGGGGTCTATGATGATAATGCAAGAATAAAGATGGGTTTGAGGTCAATTGTGCAACATTCTAGAATAAGATCCAGGAGATTTTTTTCCCCTACAGATGACAGGAATGGATGGATGGGACTAAATCAGGAGGAAAAGAGAATGATATATATATATATTTCGGCATAGAAATATGTGTATAAATAAATAAATAAATATATGTGGAGCGATAATAAATGACAACAGTGACCAGCAAGCATCTGCTAAGGAAAAAAGTCTCTTTCAATATGCGGCTTGAATATATCTGTTCCTATGTACAAGGAAATTAATTTAAATATAAAAGCATGGCTGATCTTATTAGTTTTAAAGTGAAAGGTGTTTGACTAGAGTTTCTGAATTTGGACAGGACACTTGTTTGAGAGAGTCAGCAGTAGATCCTGGGAAAAAAACAGACATGGAAGAAAAAGAAAGAAATGAAAATGGAAGTACAACAAATGAAAAGAGGCATAAATACTGGATGAAAAAATCTTCAAAGATAGATGAATCTCTCAACAGAATGAATGGAAAGTGGGCATAAGAACATGGCATTCCATGGAGCAGAATGAAAATAAATTGTGTTACAGAGCATCACACAAAGTGAATGGAGTTGTACTAATGGGAAATATGAAAAAGGGAGCTTGGTGGAACAATGTCATGGCTGGAAAAAATCTGTATCGGGGAATATTTCTGCAAAAATGAGGATAAGAAAAATATACTTTATAATATAATAATAGATACAGAAAAAGATGCAAAGAATGGTTAATATTGAAAGAGACAAGGAAAATGCAGTGAGTTTGAAGGAAATTAATGTAAATTATTTCAGGAATGGGTGAGAACTGCTAAATAAGGACTCTCCAGCAAAAATAATGGAATTAATAAAAAATGGTAATTTGGGATGAATCTGAAGTGAGGGAAAGCTGGAAGGACTAACTATTGAATAGATTTATATGGGAATAATAGTGATTATGGAACTGGAAAATGGAATTGGAATAGAATGCTAATTCTAATTGGAATAGAATGTCTGAAAATAAAAGCACAATGAAAAGCATGCAATAAATGCTGTGAGAATTCTGAAAAATATTACTGTTAACAGATGTAGGTGGCATTAATGGGCAAATATTAAAATCTGAATCTATGCAGAGGATGTGGAACTCCTTTACCATGGTTATGATCCAGGCCCGATGCTAGGAAAACCGCTATGCTGTTTCCTCATGTGAAGGGAAGGATAAATGTGTCTGGAGTTGAAAACTACAGGAGGCGTAAGTTGTTAAGTGTGCCAGGCAGGGTTTGGATTGGAAAGAAACGTGAAATGAAGAGCAACATTTTGGAAGTGCATTGTGGCTTAGAGCAGGTTTTTGTTCTTTCGCCGGTCAGTGAGAAATACATAAATGTATACAGTGAATAATGTTCAATTAGCTTGTGCCAAGTAGAGGTAGATTTCCTTTTATGTTTTCTTTACTGTATGCTGCCTTTAATTTCTTATTATTTCTTAGTACAATGTATGGGGTTAGATTTTTTTCTTCTTGCTAATCATGTTGTGCAAAGAGAGCCTGTTTTGCAGTTTAAAATAACCAGGTATAGCCAGAAATTGAGTACTGTACTTCCATAACCAAGTCCAGCAAATTGTGTGGACGCAACCAATGAGCACTGTCCTGTTCCTTAGCTCTTCAAAAAGTATTTGTTTTGTGAAATGCTTCAACTCTTGAACCTGGTGAGATGTTCTTCACCATTTCATAAAAATGGAAGTGAAGCTAGTTTTCAGCCCTAGATCCATATTCAGCTCACTGGGCCTGCCAGATGCCTTTGGGCACCCACAAGTGTAATTTAAATTCAACTTCTGCCCTTGGTATTTAACAGGAACATGTAACCACCAATAGCAAAGGTGAAGATTTCCCCAGCAGTCATGTCCGACTCTGGGGACCGGTGCTCACCTCTGTTTCATAGCCGAAGAGCCAATGTTGTCCAAAGATGCTTCGTAGTCATGTAGCTGGCATGACTGTATGCCCAGGGGCACGGAACACCTTTCCACCAAGCTGGTACCTATTTGTCCACTTGCATTTTCACATGCTTTCAACCTTTTCAGGTTGGCAGCAGCTGGGGCGAATAACGGGGGCTCGTTATGCAGCACCTGGGTCTCGAACTTGGGCTGCCGACCTTCCAGCCAACAAGCCCAGCTTCTTAACTGCTCAGCCACCGTGTCCCCACCAACAATAGTAGTAGCCACTTAATGTCTTTCTCCTCCATGGTCAGCCAGGAAAGCTGATAACTATCATAGAAATACACTTATATGTTTCTTCTGCTATTTGGAGTGTGCTTGCTGCCCTCTCTCCTAATGTCAGGAGGGCCCCCTGCCTGCCTGACCAGCAATTTGCTATAGAGAGTCATGCCAGACAGTGTTGTTCAGTCTTCACGTTCCTGTATATCCATGTACATCATCCTTGGAGCATGAATTCTTAATGACTGGCCCTGAATGGGTGAGTTGATGTCACTGAAAGAAAGGCAAGGGATGAGCACTCTTTGTGCCAACATGAGCTGCTTGCCTTGGGGAATTAGGGACTGAAGGAGCCATTTTAATGCAAGCTGCGCAAAAACATTCTCATGCATTCTTTTTAGCCAATTATAATTCAGTTCGTTGAAGAGAATTTGCTTTAAGAAAGGAGTAGATTCTTTTCCCCACAAGATTCCTACAGGTGGGTATGCTGATGAAAACAACTGATAGGGCACTGTGCGAAATAAACATGCAGATCTCTCTTCGGCCAAAACAATGTGGCTTTACTTGGCATTTGCAAATGGGTGAACTCACACAGCACACGCATGTACACACGAGTCACACGGAATACAAGTCTCAGCAAAATTTGACACATTCTGTACCCGTCCGCCAGTCCCTCCACCACGCCCCAGTTGGTAGAGACCGTGCTGTTTACAGTCTTTCCGGCTGTTTATCGTAATCCCATTATCGTCCCCTTAATCAACACCTTGCTGCCTTCATTATCACCCTTGCTCCTACTCCCCTGGAATCTACATCTTTTTTTGGAATTTAAGTCCTGTCATTGTCCCAAATTAGAAAAGGTCAAACAGATTATCATCATGGCCACACTCATGCTAAGCTAACATATGTTAAAAATCAATTCTTTTATTCTTATTTCTCACAGCAGCGTCAACGTCTCTGGTTTCACGGCACAGTTCTCCCTCCATTGCTCTGAAGCCTCCTTGGCTTCCCATCTTCCATTGCATCCTGAGGGAAAACGTCGGGATGGAAGACCTTCCTTGAGCAGCCAAAGGAGGCTGCAGAGTGATGGAAAAATGTCTAAGAGAAAACAACAAGGAAAATACCATAATCTGAAAGAAATAGAGCATCTTGTAAATAAGGCTGACTAACAGAAGCCTGTTGTGCAAATAAAGCAAATGTCTGAGCAAATTGCAAGGCAGATTTCAGCAGAGGGTGAAGTTTAGGGTCATGGCCAGTTTTCCTTTCTCTTCTTGACTTTTGTTTAAAATCTTACTGACGAAGCAAAAGATTATTCTCTGCTTTGGGCCTGTTGGATGGTTTACAGCAAGGCACTGCCCTCCGGTGAGGGCAAGCTCTCAACGTGTTTAGAGGGCCTCCTCTGTAAGCAAAAGTAGTGATTTAGCAGGCACCAGAGGACGCTGCACAAGGAAAGCAAAGGGAACTATTTCTCTAAGCGAGAAGGTGGTGCTCGACAGAAAGAGGGAGATACTGTACTTATTTCAGTTGTACTGGAAGGAAAAAGAGAGCAATCTGGACTTTTGAAGGTGCATGGAAGTGCCCTTTTAATTTTGCCTTGCAGAGTGGTAGCAGAAGCCAAGGCTTCTTTTTTCCTTTTTTGCAATTTTTACTACTTCTCATGACCTGGATTAATGAGAATATACGTAGACATTCCTCACAAGTCATCCAGCCCAGCACATCCTCCTGGTGTCAGGTTTTATATTATCATGTGGAAGAAAAGAGCATCTGGCACACGTTAGAGCAGGAATAGAGAGTGGATAATGGATATGCTCTTTCTTCCACTTTGTTTAGCCATTTGCTTCATTGCCTGATTTATTGGTAGATTTGCTTTCAGACCCGCCAGGAAATGGTTTCATGGCCAAGTTTTCCTCTTTTGTTTCTGGCAGGTGATGTTCCACCTTGTGTAAAAGCTTGGCTGGTGATCAGATTTGCCTGCTTCATGTCCTTATTCATTACTGTATCATTGCTTAGCTGAAACCAGCTTTGCTAGGAGGCACATTTTCAGAGTGGTTGGAAGAGAAGCAGGTGGGAGCACAGCCGGTGGTTTCTCATCTCTACACAATCAGAGCAGAAGGTAGTAGCCATCTCATGCCTGTGAGTATTCCCATGCTGAGGAAGAACCCTCCAATTAAATGAAAATTGAAATATTAGAAAACCAAAATCAGTGAAGAAAAACCTGTAACAGCCAAATATCACAAAATTTCAGCTGTGCCTTGTGCAATCTTACAAGATCCTGGGTGGAAATTTGTATTAAAATCCTGTGCAAGAGTGCACAAGATATGACATTCCTATGTTATATTGTACTAGTGCTCTGGATGATGTGGCAGGAGCAACATCTCACACTTCTTCTTGCACCAAACTTCATCTCTTCCTGAGATCTCACAGAATCTGACACACAAGATCTATCCAGATTCTCAGCAGAAATCTTCAAGGATTTTGACATTAAAAAGAAAGAAATATATTTATTTTTATTGTAAAACAAGTTGGGGGATGCACAGCCTGTGTCTAACATCTGATAGTGGCCTGATGTCCATAGATAACTTTTCTCACGGCCAAGAGTGAGATATGACATTGTTTTTTTTTTACTGTGCATTAATAGATAGTTCACTTTGCAGTACTGTAAAGACCTTTAACGGGAATAGTGTTAATAGTAAAAGTTAATGGTAAAGAAAATGGACTTCTGGCAGGAACAGCACAAAGATGCCCTGCATATTGGAGGTGCAAATCCAATGGAACTGACTTCAGCATCTCTTGATTACTGTCAGGGGTCATTTTGGCTCCGGATAAAGGGTTAAGGATGTATGTCTCCTTCTTGTCTATCACTTTGGCCTCAAAAGTTATGTTTAACCTTTGCAGTTTCTTTTTTTCATTTTTAAAGCTATCTTGCCAAAGTGGAAAGTTGGGCTTCAAACCTGTCTGTATATTTATTGTATACTGCACAGAGTCCTTCTCGGAGGGCAATGGGTGGTTTAAAAATGTGAAAAACAATAAATAAATCAATAATATGTAGGCAAACGCATGCACATGTTTTAAAATGCTAGTTCCTGTAATATCCACTGTGGTGGCCTTCTTAAAGTTGTAGCATGCCATATTTTGAAACATTTCACTGGAAGGTGATTACTTTTATGGCAGTCCCAATATCTTTTAAAATTTAAATGAGGGCAGTATGTTATATGTGAAACTCCTTTGGAAAACAATTTGGAAACCCGAGGTAGTTTGAAACAACTGCAACCAAGACTGGTTGATACGACATCATCCCAGGGCTTCATTGCTCTGCTGGTTGCTGTCCATTTGTGGTTTCCGTTCAAGACTATGCCTCCTTCCACGTGTTGTACCAGCTAAAAACTCTTAGGTCTTCTTTGGATCCCCTCCTCTGGTCACCTTGGCTCCAGGCAGAGGCATCTGTCTTTCCCTGAACATTTGTAAAATGTTGCATGCTGCATGGGGTGTAGACAGCATTGAGAATGGCCTTGGCAGACCAAGGAAGACCCATTACCCAGGTAACAATCAGATAAGGGAGGCTTGAGCCCACACCAAGAAAGAGATTTATGAAAATGCTTCAGGCACCCCCAACCGACACGAAGATTCACATGATGACGAAAGAGGGAGGAAGGAAAGCATATTCAGATTTGCAAGATTCTGCTACTGTAGCTGTTCTAATAAAAGCTGTAGGTCTACACAGTGTCTGTTTCTTGTCTGATTTACCTTATGGGACTGACAGAGGGGCAGTAGATTTTGTATGTTTTTCATCTTTCTATTTTATTTTATTTATTATAGTTTATGTCTTGCATTTTATTGTTTAGTCTATACAGTACTTTATATTTTAATAAGTTTAAATAACTATGAATTTGCCGAGAGAACTGTTGCCGAATGGCTTGAAAATTCTAATAAAAAACCCCTATAATGGAAGAATGAAGAATTTTCTAAAATTCCCCAACTACATGTAATGAAAGACCACAAATCCTGAAAATCAATGCCACAACCATTTATTTATTTATGAATACATAAACCTTATACTAAACATGATTCTAAGTGCTGTACAAATCAACAGCTATTTATATTTATATTCCTATGGATATCACATTCTGGGTCTGGGAACTATCCACCCCTCGTCCCAAATGCCCTCAAGATGAGCTAAATTCAGATGTTGAATTAAACAGATGTCAGTAATACCCTTCTTTCTCCCCCCCTCCCCCAGCAAAGAGATAGCAATAATTTGGAGGTATTAATCTGCCTTAATACCTTTCCTCCTAAAACTGATTGTGAATTTTTTGCAATTTTTTCTTGCTTTAAGCCTGGCCATGCTGGAGGTGCTGCTCCCCCAACACGCTTTTCATTGACTTTGCTACCACCCTGGTTGTCCCATTTTCGCCTCTGAAAAGGGTCCATGGGAAGAATTTGTTTTCTTTTGGGGACTTTTGCAAAAAGTTGGTAGTCCCCAACTTACAACTGTAATGGAGTCTGCCCTTCATGCTCGTAAGCCATGATGATACAAAACTGGGTCACCCGCACAACTAACCCAATTTTATGAGCTTTTTTGTGGCAGTTGTTAAGCAAATCACTGTTTCGCAATGGATTGGTTTTGCCAAAAATTGGAAGAAAATCCTGATTTTCGCCAAAGTCATCATAAAATGTGATTACACAGGACATTGCAAATGGGTGTAAATGCGGGCTGGGTGCCAAGGGTCTGATGTGTCGTTATGTAACTGCGGGGGGTGGGGGTGGGCATCAGAACTTTGGAACTAGAACTTCAAATGGTCACTGAGTGACTGGTCATAAGTTGAGAACTTCCTGTAAAAGATAGGGAAATCCATTCACTTGCATCCCATCTGATCTGGGCATTGAAATCCTGGCTCCCTTGAGATGTTAAAAGCAAAATCTCTTTTTCAGCTGAGAGAGAACTTGAATTAGCTCCAGACTAATGGACCTGCAAGCTCAAGGGGAGCCTGATAGAGGGCTTCTCCCCCAGCCTCTCGTTGCCTGGCACAGCAGAGCCGGCCATCTCCGCTGGGCCGCCGGACCAAGCCAGCTCCAGGCTGCCCGATGGCCCAGGGCGGCGAGGCTGCTTCTGATCAGCTCCTGACCGGCCTCTCAGCCTCCGGACTGGCTTCCGCCTTGTCTTCTGCTTGTGGGATTTCTCATTCCCGCGGACCCTTATCCCCCCCTCCTGATCTCCCCCCACCACATGCCTGGGCCTGAGAGGAGCAGGTGTGCTGCTAAAGAGGCGCCCAGAAGGAAAATCCCTCTGCCAGCCACGGGGTGCCCTTGCCAAATGCCAGCCCAGGCAGCTGCTTGCGGGGCAAGCCCAGGAAGCGCCGCTGTGGGTCTACTTAGGGCTACCGCTCTGTGGCTTATTTCCAGCCCTGCCTTGTTATTTCTCCTCTTCTTTTTCAAAGTTTGGGGTTCTCGCCAAGTCTTTGACTGCTGTTGGTGACAGATGGGCCTGTCAACCAATTCATAGAGTTATACAAATAACAAGCACCTCGAAGAGGGGAAATGTGAATCTCTTTCCCTGTAATAGCAGAGCCTGGCTCTCCTCTCTCAAAACAATACCTCTGTGCTCATTTTTATAAGGGCCGTTAGACGTGGCCAAAGGACGTTGCAGACGAAAGGGACAGAAGGTGTCAAACAGAGCGCCAATGTCCGATGCCAAGCCAAGATTAGAAAAAAGACGATTTGTTAAGCCATTGTGGATATCGAACGACACCTCCTCCAGCTGAAGTGAGACTGCGATTCCCAAATGTCTTAGCCTGGCTCAGCCACCCTGGCTAGGATTTCTGTGTCGTTGAGCATCTCACGTCTTGAGTAGCCTGCTGTTCTTCCCTCCTACCTGGAAGTAAAGCCAGGAATAAGATACACGCATCGCACCTTCATAGAACTGGAGATGTCCACAGAGCCTCGGATGCTTCAGCACATCCGGTGGAGGGGAGCCCCGTTCTCTGCTAGGAATCTTGGTTAGCAAGATTAGCAGAATCTTCTCTGCTAGGAATCTCTCTTAGGACATTTTGGTCACATTTAATCTGAGCCTGCCTTTGTGCAACTTTACCCCTTATTCTTGGTCTTGTAAATTGGAATGAGAGAGGATGGGTCTTCAGTTTTTTGAGTATAACATCCTTTCAGGGAGTTGCATCTGCCTCATATTCTCCCTCCATCTTCTCTTTAGGCAAAACATCTTCAGCTCCCTTCAGCCTCTTTTTGTGGGATTTATTTGATTCCCTTCTTGTCTTGGAACCTCTTTTAGCATACAGTGGAACCTCCGATTGTGAGCCTAATTCGTTCCGGAAGAATGCTCTTAAACCGAAGCGAGGTTTCCAAGAGGAAACAATGGAAAGTCGGATGATCCGTTCCACGCCCCCAAAAATATTCACAAAAAAAACTTTCAATGGAATTTTATGGAAAAACGATTGTCCCTAACATCTGAAACAAGTAACAACGATTAACACAC
>JANHZU010001768.1:6773-25780 GCA_032468055.1 Acrochordus granulatus
TTGGAGGGACAGATATTGAAGTTGAAGCTCAAGTACTTTGGCCACATAATGCACAGGGAGGACTCATTAGAAAAGACCATGATGCTGGGAAGGACTGAAGGGAAGAGGAGAAGGTGACGGCAGAGGATGAGATGGATAGATAGCATAGTCAGTGTGATGGGCGTGAGCTTGGGAAGACTCCAGGAGGTAGCGCAAGACAGGGGGTTCTGGCGTAATGCAGTCCATGGTGTCGTGAAGAGTCAGACATGACTGCGCGACTGAACAACAAAAATTTGTGAAGAAAATTTATGTGGCTGCCCAACTCACTCATGATGATTCTGGGCAGCTTACAGTAGTAAAATCTCAAATATAAAACCTCATGAATTCCAATCCCCCTCACATCAACAATCAAACCACTTGATGGATTCCATATTAGGAAGATAAGAGCTAAGCCAGAGGTTCAACTATGTTAGACAGGTCTCATTAGAGGAGCCAAAGAATGCCTCTCATGTAAACAATTTGATGAAACATAATTTACACAAATCTATATATGATCAGTCATTGCCCAAGTCAACAAGGGTTGTGCTCGGTGCTCATGTTCCTGGACACCTGGTAATGAAAGGGCTATAGTACTCAGAACTGTTAGCTGAACAACCAGGGCCAGCAGCTGCAGAACTAATGGAAGAAATTTTTTTTACCCAATGCAAAGATACAAAGAATGAAATCAAAGACATAATAATCTGCTATTACAAATCAAGTCCAATGAGAAAAAATATCTGAAAAGAATGTACCAATTCTTTAAAATTTTAAAGAATGTACCAAAGAACAACATCCAGAATCAGAAATAACATAACAGAGGCTAGCAGATCAACATAAGTAGAATTGGAAGAACTGCAAAGCTCTAACCAGGGGAAAGAAATCAGAACCTTACCAAAGGTATTTCAAGCTGTAGAGGCAATCTAGGGGTGGGGAGAGGACGCCAGCATAGATACTGAATTGTTTTCATTCCCAAACCAAGCATCGTCTCCTCTCCTTTTTCTTTTTCCTTTTTCTCAGAAAAAAACAAACCTCTCTAATTAAAAAAGAGGAATTGAAATGAAAATAACTGAGCATCTAAAACAGCATAAAAACAACAAAGTAAGGTTACCTGCATTGAGGTTTGTTCAGTTGTTTCAAAGAACCAGCTAGCCCAACTATTAAAATATGCCAACACTTAATATCAAATACAAATACAAGCTTCCTGCAAGAAACAAACCAACTAATGTACAACCTGGCTACAGTTACCATAAAACTGAATACCTGGGATGCAAAATCAACAGACAAGAAAAAAGCCAAACAATGCACCACCAAAATGGAAGATCAGGTTGGAAAATAAGATCAGCATGTTAAGATCAGGTGCAAGCAAGCTAGAACAGATGAAAGAAGCTGAAGACCGAAGACTACCTGATCAAGAAATATCACCTAGAAACAAGGAAGATCACAGAAACAGTGGAAATAATAAAGCAATAAATAACAGTTATAGCCAAGAAGATCAGCAGATATGAAATCTGAATTACACATTATAAACAGAATCTCCATTTTCAATCAAATCATCAATGGAGAGACAGCAGTGAACACCTGACAAAGGAGATACCAGTTCTGGGCACAGCTGTAGGACAACTCAAAGAAATACAACAAGAATGCACCTTGGATGAAGGAAGTGGATAAGAATAAAAAAAAAGCTGAAATGAAAGAACTTCTAATAACACAGAGATAGCGGAGAAAAGGACAAGATCAAAATTTGTCAGCACCAAGTGAAAATGAACTGCATAGTTTCTGGTGGAAACATCTAACTGGTCTACATCCATTTACTGCCAAGTAGCTTAACAACATACTGCAAAGGAGGTGAAACTGAAGATTGGTCAATATCTGGCAAAACCTACCTTATAATGAAAAATTCAACCAAAGGGGCAGCAATAGGCAACTATAGGCCTATTATGAACAGCAAGTTGATTATTGGTACCAGTTATCAACAACTGCTGTTGTTGTAGTTAATGCAGCCCAAACAGCAGGAAACAAAAGATCAGCTCCTAACTAACAAATTTTGGAAAACTTCAGAAGAGGGAAGACCAACTTGAATGTAGTTTGGATTGCTTACAAGGCGGCATTTGACTCCCTACCACATGATTGGATAATCAAATGCCTAGAAACATCAGCTTTGCAAAAAGATTTTATGAAATCTTTATGCATAGAGAGCCAGTTTGGTCTAGTGATTAAGGCAACAGTCTAGGAACTGGGAGGTTGCAAGTTCTAGTTCCACCTTAGCCATGAAAACCAGCTTGGTGAACTTGGGCCTGTCACTGTCTCTCAGTCCAGCTCACCTCACAGGGTTGTTATTGTGGGGAAAGTAGGAGGAGGAAGATGTGTTAAATATGTTTGCTGCCTTAAATTATTTGTAAAAATAATAAAGGTGGATACAAATAAAAATAAAGATCAATGGCACAGTGGAAGATACAGTTGCTGCTCAACAGGAATAGACTATGAGAAGTTAATATCAAAGGAGGAATCTTTCAAGGAGACTCACCATCACCAATACTGTTTGTCATTGCATTGATTCCTCTTGTCAACAATAGTGAACAAGTCAGGCCATGGCTATCAAACATCAAAAATATCTGCCAGGCTATCCTTTACATGGACAATCTGAAGCTGTATGGAAAAACACCATCCAAAATAGAATCACTGAACACTCTTCATATATATAGCCAACATATTGCAGTGGAGTTTGGACTGGACAAATATGCCACCCTTATCAACTGGGGAAAAATAAGGAAAGCTGAAGGAATCGATTCCATATGGGAATAACATCAAGAGTCTGGATGAAGATCACTAAATTACCTGAGCATCCTTCAGGCTGACAATATTAAGCACACTGAAATCAAGAAGCAGCTTAGTTGTGAATACATCATGAGAGTGAACATCTTACAAACTCAGTGGAGGAAATACCATCAAGGCAATTAACATCTGAGCAATTTCAGTTATTAGCTACGCGGATGGAATAGCGGATTGAAAATAATGACAATTATTCATGCTCTTCATCCATAGTGAATGTTGACATACGCTATTTACCAAGCAGCATAGGCGGGTATGGAATGCTCCAAGCACACTACAAGAGCTGAGGAAGAAAAAGGGCATTGGAAGAATATCTGAAGGATAGTGAAGATGCACTGAAGCTAATATACGATGAAGGCTTACTGACTATCAAAGACCAAACTGGCCTACAAAATCAAATGAAAGACCTGGAAAGGCAAAATATTACATGGCCAGTGCATAAACAATTGATAATCAGAAAACCTGGCAGCGGCTAAGAGCAGGAAAGCTGAAGAAGAAACAGAGAGGCTAATTCTGGCTGTGCAAAACCAAGCCTTAAAAACAAATGCATACAAGGCTAGAATTAAGAAGACAGCAACAGACAGCCTCTCATCTCAGCAGTAGACTGACATAAATCTAATTGTCAGAAATTGTTTCCATCAAACTTCTCAAAAAAGTATTTTCACCTTTTTAATGGAAAAAAATAGAGTCATCAAGATAACTGCATATATGGTATCAAGAAGCTTCCAATTATATCCCACTCTGGTTTGACATTGGAGCAGAATTTTGTATTTTTTTTCTATTGTTGCTTTTTTACTGTATGAGCACTCATGAGAGCTGAACAAAATGTGTTCCAAGTTTCTAAACACTATTAGTAGAAATGCTTACATGTCCCATATTTAACAAGCATTAAATAAAAACAATAAAGGGTTTTCTTGGTACACAAAGCTAAAATACTAAATGGTAATAATACATTCCCATCAACTGGCCTTTTATTCTCTAGCATAAGCTGCTATTCAAAGTATTTCCTGACCAGCTGACATCTATTAAAAATTTATATTTTGCAGTACTGTCAAGTGATTTCAGAATAAACATAAAAGGAATAGACTTGTTCTTACTCAAATGACAAAGTTCAGTATGAATTTGTAGATACGTATTTGAGAACTTTCTTCTAAACATAAATGCATGTTTGTGATCTCTCCAGAAGTTTTTATTACCATCAAACTTACCAGATTGTTGCTAAGATGGTTATAAACTTCCATGGATGTTCTGCTCTACCATTGCTCTTTTGAACACAGGATTGTAGCAATGCTAAATAAAAGGAACAGCAAGCTGAAAATCTGCTTGGCCTTCAGTAGTGGAAGCAGTCCTTGAAGCAGTAAGTTTGCTCTTCTCTCTAGAATATCTTGGCACTAAAAATTCAAGCTGATTTCTGCTTTATACTTGTAAGTTGGCTTAATTATCCAAAAACAGGATCAGTTAAATAACTATCCAGCTATTGACCATTACATAAGAAATATGCAACTTTCTAATCTCTCCCTAACTACTTCCCATCTAATTAAAACAAAATACTTCCTGCTTATATTAATTTATTGCGTAATATTAGGCTAGAAGAGAAGTTCCATTAAGTTTAAATTATTATCTAGATACAATATAAGCAACACACCACCTTCATGCAGCCCACTACTCCTATTGCTTCCAGTTGCTAATATGGGTTGGCCACAGATGTTTGAGTGTTATACCAATTTTGATTAGTACATTTTAAAGGAAAAATGGCAGAAAATACTGCATTTACCCTAGAAGTAACTAAATGTAGCCCTCTGTATTTTTAGAGAAATAGTTTGGCTCTAAAAAAATTGTACCTGTCCCAGCATAAAGAGACATTCTAAAGACAAATGAAGTTGCACTGAATTCTATAATGTCTTAGAGAAGCATCAGATTAGACCGGTGTTTCTCAACCTCAATAGCTTTAAGATGGATGGACTTCAGGTCCCAGAATTCTCCATCCAGTATGTTGGTCCACCATCTTAAAGTTGTTAAAGTTGAGAAACAGTGGATTCTACAGTTATATGAAAATCAGGCTTTTAAAAGTGGTAGTAGTTCCATTCCTTCTAAGGAAGATAAATCATTTGTTTGCATTACCATCCTTTCCTACTCCAAATAATTTTCATTCTGTTAGGACGACTGGGGATAACTACAGAAAGTTTGGTAACGTACAGTTGTTCGCATGCAGTGAAGTTACAGCAAGATTGTGTTTTCTTCTGCATAAGTTTTGTTTAAATTAGCAACACAATAACAGGCATCTTTTTGTATTTCCAAAAAAGAGACAATAAATTTTGATGATATTGAAATACTAGTTTATTACATTTGAACAAGTATTCTTTAAAATCAGTTTGAGAGGTTTGCTCTTGCTAGCCAATGTTGGGTGTTCCATAAACCATACCAAGACTGAAGATTCACAAACCACTTGTCTAGCCAGCTGTAGAACATATAGTACCTCACTGAAAGGCAGTAGATTCATAAGTGGAGAATTTACAGAATTCAAAAAAGGACATACAAGTAAAAGACACAAGTTCATTTGGCATGTGTAACTGCCATGATCTGTTCAAGTAGTTTTTAGTTGAAACAAAGTGCTATTTCACATTTCACATAGAAAGAAGGCAGTGTAAGAGACAGAACAGAGAAAAAAACAGGCTGAAGATTGTCAGACAAGAGACTTAAAACTTGAAGGCATCAGTACTGTCTTGAATTTGGAAAGTATATGCATCAGAACCAGACTCTGGAACAACATTCTCATCTTCTTCTTCCTGTAATAAAATAGTGAAACTTAATATAACAGAAGTTTCTGAACAGTCTGATATACAATAATATTTGAGCACAAATTGGTGCTTGTGTACATATAAAAACTACAAATTCTTTCATGTTTCAAATATAACAGCATCTTCAGTGCTGTTATAAAATGCTAAGCCCATAAATGCACAAACTTTTATCTGTTCATGTAGCCTTATTATACAGCAATCTCTGCACGCTGCCTTGAATTTACTTACATCGGCAGAAAAATATTTTTCAATCAGAGTTGCAGCAGATTTGTAAACTTGCTCATTTTCATGGGACTGTAGAGCTTCAATTTTGTCTAAGCCACCACATTCTTCAATCATGATGCAAAGCTTTTCAAGCTCCCCTATTTTTTCAGCTGCCTAGAGAGATAATTTTATTGTTAATGGACCATATTTCATTTCATACATATTAAGATATCCTGAACTTCATATATTTTAGATTTGTTATTGGAAGTGAAATATTTGAAAATGCTTCCTCACCCCTTAGAGCTGGTTGTTTTGTCAACTTACCGTAAAAATATTACTAATAGCATCCAGAATCACCAAGACTGTTTTGCTGTCTTTAACCATGAGCAGATTTAACAATGGCTCTAATACACCTGTCTGAACAAGGTAGATGATCTGGCCAATCGTTCCACCGCTTGTATAGTTGGTCACTGCCCATACAGCTTCTTTTTGGGATTTAAAGTCTCCCTGTTTTAAGACACAGGAAAGTAAGGAGATAGGAGAACAGCCTTGAAATGGTCCAAGAAAATTTAACATTGGAAAGTCAGAAGTTTATGACATGCTCACAAGTCTACATACATATATAATATCTACAGCAATATTATACATTTCTGTTATCCCTTTAACACTTAGTTTATAGCTACCCTGTCAGCACATGATTCAGGGTTGGATATGTAAGAATTAGTGGGCTGTTTAAATTCTGCAGTATTAAGCAGTTGCTTTTCCTGTATACTATTTCACAGCCTTTTCACCATAAACTGCTGATTAATTCAATTTGCATAACTGCAAAAAGATGAGCTAAATAACCAATACAAGGCAGCTTGCATTTTCAAACCTAGCACTTCTCTAATTGGCTTACTAAAAAGCCTTGATGCATTAATGTTATACATAGTAAGTTGGATTCAGCGTGGTGTCCCTTAAGCTATGAAGTTTACGATCCAATTTTTCATCTCTTGGAATAAAGACTTCTCGTTCTCTCTCCTCTATACCCTTCAAAAACCACCCCAAGGGTAAAAGAATCTTCTGAAATACCATCGGATCCAACACAATAATTTTTTTTCTCCAGTTCTACATGGCCAGAACATTTTAAAAACATTGTTTAGGTATACTTTTTAAATTAGAAACATAACAGATCAATGCATTTCATGTTCTTAAAACAGCAGTAATTTTATAGAAATTATATATTTTTATTCTTCCTAAAAGTTGAAAGAAATGTGTCACTGAAATCTCTAGATATATAATAAAGCTTTCTATGCAGACTGAATAAAGTAATACATTTTCCCTTAAAAATATACATACCATAGCAGCAAACCATAGCTTTTTAAAGCCAATGTAAGGCAGAGACAGCACAGGTGTGTTTGTGTGTGTTTTACCTTTTTTAAGATGCCAATAAGATATGGAACAAGCCCATGGTCCACAACTTTCTGGATCTGATCCTGCCGGCCAGCAGTTATGTTAGACATGGTCCATGCAGCTTCTTTCTGGATGTTGTTTTTGTGGTGAGTAAGCAGACTTGGGAAGACAACTAGTGCTCCAGAATCTATTACAGTTTGTGTTTGTTCATCAGTCCCTGTTACAATATTTCCTATAGCTCTTAATGATGGAGTCTGGAAAAGAAGTTTAAGCTACTGAATCAAGATAATTTGATATGACTCATTTCAGAGACAGTCCCCTTAAGTCTACATCAGAAGTATCCAACCTTGGCAATTTTAGAATGTGTGGGCTTCAACTCCCAGAACTCCTCAGTCAGCTATGTTGGGGGAGTTGAAGTCCATCCATCTTAAAGAGGCCAAGGCCAACACACCTGGTCTACAGAGTACTATATTCAACAGAAGAAATCCTTGCAGTATTTATTCAGTATTCACATGTGAGACCATCCACCCACGAAAGTCCTTAATGTGGTTCTCAATACTGCTATACTATTACAAGTATATAGTGTAAACTAGCATACAGAACTAATAAAAGCTGACTAGATATTCCACTTCATCACAACCATAAAATGCAGCATGCTAAGAACAAAATTAGAGGAATATAGTATTCTATCATAAAAATTTATAATTTCAAATTATACAGCAGAGACTGTATGATGTATGGATTTCATATGTTTCGTCTATCTCACTGCCACTTTGTTGATTTTTTTTTTCCTTTTGGTGCCTTCAAGTCAATCTTGACTTCTGGCAACTGTTGAGTTAAGTCCCTGAAGTTTATCTGGCAAAATTTCAGAAATGGTTTGCCACTGTCTACTTCATAGAGTTGAGAAAGAGTGACTGGCTCAACATCAGCCACTTAGCTTCATGCCTAAGGCAGGACTCATGGCCTTATAAAAAATCATAGATATGTCCAAAGAGAAAATTACATGTTTCAGTAATTTCTATTAAGAACAACAGAAAAGGGATCCTCCTCAAGGCACTATATACCCAACAGAATCTGCAATTTGAGCAACATGAATATACCGAAAAGACTCCTAAACCAGAAAATATTAAAAGTACATTTCTCAAAAAGCTGCTGAGATTACTATGCCTGCAGTTAGGAACTTTGCTCTCCTAGAATGGCTCTGATAAAGAATTTAAATACTTCATAACCTTCACTTATTTGAACTTGTGGTTATCTTACCATTATTGGAATTTCTCCACATGCTAAAAGTTTCACCAGTTGTGGCACTAGGCCGGTTTTGACCACTATTTCAATTCTGTCATTTGACCCATCTGTCAAATAAGAAATAGCCCAGCATGTGTCAGCCAAAACTTCATGATCATGGTGGTGCAGTAGGCGAACTAAAGTAGGAAGGATCTGTTCAATAGCTTCAATGGGTGGTGCAGGGTTCTTGTTACGGCAGAGGTTTGACAGAGTCCAAGTTATGTTACGCAAGTAGCCAAGCTGAAAAAAATGATAATAAAGATTAAAATACTGCTGAAACTGTTTTTCACATTTCAAATCTTAGCTCAGAACTCACACTTACAGATATAGAAGAGAGATCAGGAACAGCAAGTAGAGCCAAAAGTGGGTCAAGTGCACCATATTTAATAACCAAGTCTCTATAAGCGGAGCCATCACCTGAAGGCAGAAATAAAGATAAGAGTATCAAATGTAGACTTAGATGCCACCTGGAATTACTAATTCAGGGCAGGAATACCACCATAGCAAGTTGACATAATCACAATCCAAGCATTACAAACGTAACACAACTGCCATAGGAAACTAATCAAGAAAAGGAAACAAGCAAGCTTGCTGATAACAGCATTAAAAACCTTGGCAAGCTAACCATTAACAACCAGGAGCGAAAGAAATTGCAGTTACAGATATTAGTCATCAAATGCCACCATGTGGAAATTATTTCAACAGTAGCATTGCACAGTTGAAAAAAATCCAGAAATGCATAGCACTGAAATGTACGAAAATCTTTAGGATGCTGTAGTTTAGAATTTACATAATTTCTACCTAACAAACACCATATTCAAGGTTTTAAGGATAAGGCCATACTTAATAACATATTGCTCCCATACATTATGTATGTTGTGGGGGAGTTTCCTCCCCCACAACATTTAATGCTATGAATTCCAGAAAAGGCTCTGAAATAGCTACATAAATTCCATATAAAACTTCATTCATCTCTTAATGTTGAAAATGCTGGCATAAGCTTATTCTTGGAAAAACAGTTAGGTACTTATGTGTTACACAAATTTTAAAAAATGATGTGAATTTCAAATGAAACTTTTTGTTTGCACAATATTACTCACAAGAAAGAAACATGCCATTCAATTTTATTAACTTACCTGCAATATTCCCCAAAGCCCATACAGCTTGTTCACTAATGTGAGTATGAGGAGATGCCAGCAGAGAAATAAAGGCAGGAATTGCTCCACCATCTACTACAGCTTTTGTCTGTTCTGATGTGCCAGAAGCAATATTGGTCAGCGCCCAAGCAGCTTCAAATTGAATAGGGCTGCAGTTTGCTTTTCCCAAAAAGGACACAAATTTTGGTATCAAGCCAGCTCTAATAATCTGGTCTATAGGGGGCTGCTTTTCTCGGGATAGCAATTTCCTATGTGTAAGAAAAAAAATTAAGTTTGCCTATCTACATTTCAGAGAGAAAACTTAAATTCTCATGACAACTCCTATTTAGAAGAGTTGGCAACTACTGTTTCAGTTAAATGCAGAATGAAATAGTCCTTTTTTGCTTTTATTTATTTATATCCCACCTTTATTATTTTTACAAGTAACTCGAGGTGGCAAATATACCTGATACTTCTTACGATTTCCACCACAACAACCCTGTGAATTAAGTTGGGCTGAGAGTGTATGAGTGGCCCAAAGTCACCCAGCTGGCTTTCATGCCTAAGGTGTGACCAGAACTCAGGCCTGGTTTTTAGCCTGCTGCCTTAACCCCAAAATGTGAAATCCCTCAGTCCAGTGGCAATAGGCATGGATAAGGTTTAAAGATAGATTTTGCTACTCATATACCAAGTCCAAAGTTTTTAGCAATTACTTATAGCCAAAATAAAATATCCTAAAATATTATCTTGTACCAGCAAGAAGAGATGTTTCCAGAAATAAATTAGGTTGCTCATTTGTATTCTAAAGTTTTAGATATTCACATTATTCTCATGTAACTATTATACATCAACTAGCCTCATATCATGTACAAAGCCACAATTCCCTGGATTGTACACTGCACTACAAAACCAAACAAATTAGATTTTGGTTAACCACTAAATAAGAGAAAATGTCTGTTCTTAACTGCACTAAAAGAACTGTATCAGAGTTTTAGCCGCCTTGCTCTAAATACTAATATTTATGAAATTTTTTGCTCTTGTTCCTAGTCCCAGCTTGTGTCACACATGGTATTATTGACAGAGTTACCTGGCAGCCTGAGTAGCATGCAGCTGGAATTATAAATTAGTATTGTTAATGCCTTTAACAATTTCTTCGACTGACCAATGGACAGCAACCTACAAACAACATTTTAGACAATTACATAACGTTTAACAAGTACAGTATTTTTAGAAAACCTCATTAGTGCAACACTGTTGCACAGACAAGCCTTTGTTTTAGTTACCTTCAGCAAGATAGAACAAAATAATTCCTTTTGACATTCTAGTGTTCAAACTTGTTGTCCAGAGAAGTCAAATCTAGATCATTATTATTCTAAATGAAAAAGGCTTACAGTTCAATGGTATAGAACAGAAGGTCCCAGGTTGCTTATCTGTCATTTTCTTTTGGGCTGGGAAAAATACCTATCTAAAGCCAGAACCACCACTACAGCATTAAGGGCAAACCTTCAGAAGGCTTATAAAATAGGTGCTTACCTGATTGCTCCGATTTTCCTGCAGAGGTGAAGTGGCATCATCTGGAAAAGTGCTTACATTTCGCCTTTTAAGCATCTGATCATCTTTTTTAGCTTTTCTCAGCTCTACATTGACTTCCATCCGTCGCCGCCTCATTTCCTAGTGAACATACATTGAAAAACTGAGCTACAATTTTTAAAAAATGCACCTAGCAATAGGCAGTTGACAGTTACTCACATTGGAATCTTTGCCCTTGTTTTTGAATCTGTTGAGACGGGCAGCCATTCCCCCAACATTCTCATTGGTCGACATTGTGATTATGCTACAGAGATGTCTTTAAACCTACAAAGAGATTTTGTAGCTAAAATTAAGATATTAACCTGTAACAATATCATTTCTAACTGGATGAAATGAAAGCTGCCAAACCCTGGATTAAGATGCAGTTTAGAGCCTTAGAGGCAGCTCTCTTCCAAGCCTATTTTCTCCAACCATCAGAAAATCCATTGATCTAAATGGTGTCGAAATAAATGTAAATAATTTTTTCTGGGACTACAGGTTTGAGAATGTTTAATATACACGGCTCGTTGGGTCTCAAGCTTTACGCCCCTGAATAAAGGGTTTAGAGACCAGCAGGAGTGACCAGTGGAGTTTTCAATGGATTGACCCATTTTCTTTCTTTACTCTTGCCCCTTGCAGATACACCTGGCTCACCAAAGCTTCAGGAGGCTGACCTTATTTCCTTTACTCCGGGTTACATTTACTCTGGGTCCGCGGCTACTCTTGAGGAAAGTCTTCTGAAATGGCGAAAGAGAATTGTAGGGCAATTCGCATTTCCCGCAGCGCCATTGTTACCCTCCTATTCCCCTCTCCAAACACACGCCTACGTACTGCCGGTGTCACACAAGACCCCCGTCTACAAACCAGCCAACTGCAACTGGACGCTCGCATGTTTGGCGACCTCAGCCTTCGAACATTTACAGTCCAGCGCGTCGCGAGAACCCAGGAAAGCGAGCTAAGTCTTGGTTGAGGATTAGTGAAATGAGCCACTCACACGAACGAAACGCGTCGTGGGTGTCTTCCTGGTTAGGATACGACGCCTTCGGGAAAGAACGTGGCCAATAACTAGCGAGCGACGGCAGAGAGAAAAAAGGTCCCGGTTTGGAAGGCTCTTTAAAAAAGGCCCCAGCCTTTTCATTCTTCTCCACCGAGCCCGTCGACGTTTCCCCCGCCTACAGAGCCGCTAAGCAGCCCGCCTCCCGTCCTACATCTCGACGCGCCCTTCGCTTCTCCCGGATCGGCCACTCACCCGACCAGCACCCTAACACGTTACTCCGAACTGCCAGAGCTCCCACTCTCGTCTCTCTCCGCGAGGTGTGATTTAAACTTTTTGAGCCCTCACGCTCCCATTGGTGAATTCGAGTCAAAGCAAACCCCTCATTGGCCCGTTTGAAAAAATATAATTCGCTCGGCTCTCGCGTTCCGGAGGGAGGGAGGGACGGAGGGATGCGTGCGTCCCTGGTGAGCCCGAAATCTCGCGATCGTTATCTTCAACGCCGAAGGGCGACGTCCGCGGACTACACTTCCCAGCGTATAAAGCGACTGCAATATGTTAGATACAAATTACGCGTGGGTCGGAATTGACCTTTATGTCGTCAGTTTGGTTGCCGGGGTCTCTTACATTGTCAGATACAGCATTTTTCAAGGGATGACACTATAAATAGCCTGCTAGGCTAAACACTTCCAGGCAGGCGGGATAGATTAATCTCGGGCCGGCAAACCTGGAGGAGGAGGAGGAGCTAGGACGCAGCCAGACTTCCGAATCCACGCAAGAGGTAGCGAAATGAGGGGGCGTGAGGTGGTAGAACGCGAGGCGGAGGGCGTGGCCAATTTCTAAGCGACGGAAAACGGAACCAGGACAGAAAGGACGGAGGTAAATGGGCGGAGTCATGCGTGGTCGGGAGGGGCCCTTAGAATGCGCCTCTCACAACTCTTCGTCGAGTGACCCAGTGGCCTAATGGATAAGGCATCAGCCTCCGGAGCTGGGGATTGTGGGTTCGAGTCCCATCTGGGTCGTTCGCCGCTCTTGTTTTGCAGAGAGATTAAAATTTAAGGAGACGTTTCCTGAGCTTTCTGTTAGCTTCTTTACTCTTTGTGAGCTTCCTTAGTTCTTCCTTCACACCATCATCTTGGAACGGAATAAAATGAATCCTCTTGTAATCTGGGCTGTGCGAACGTGAGATGGGGCGCGAGCAAGATTTGGTGGCAATCACGTTACCTCAGGAATCTCCGTTACTGTAGGTTTTCTGAGCTCAAAAGCGATTGTAACGCCACAGATACATTTGGGGAATCTCTTCGACGCCGTGCGTGGCTGGCTGGAAGCAAACATGGGCTCACTTGAAAACGTTTTTTTGTGTGTTTAATTCGTATCTACGGAAAACATGATGTAAAGAAAAAAAAGCAGTATTTTTCAAACTTGGGTGCGGACTTCAGCTTCCAGAATTCTCCAGCCATCCTGCTTAGCTGGGGAATTCTGGGAGTTGAAGTCCATACCTCTTATAGGTGTCAAGCTTGAAAAACACCACCGTGGGCCTGAAAACTAAACCAAGAAACAACTTAAAAACACTTCAAAAGTCAAAGCAGAGCTGGCAGCCTTGTGTTGTCAGGATCTTTCTGAATTAATTGGGGAATAAGCGATTCTACAGATTACAACAATCTCCATAACATCATGCAAACCTTTTGCTGGGACAAAACATGAGAAGAAACAAGGACATCTCGTTCCTGGGGGTTGGTGCCAAAAGTCCTTCCTTACTGATTGCCAGCTTGATGTTTTGTGGTCAACCAGAACTCCTTCGCTTTGCAGTTAAGAACTCATTCATTAAATGCAAACTGCACTCTCATGAATTAAAAATACATTAAATAATGTTTAAAAATGCAATTTGAAACAAACTACAGGGTTTTCTACACAGCAGGCATATTCTCTAATGATTCTTCAAACCTATGGGATGAATTTCTGCATCAGTTGTGCATAACAGGTTTCATGAAAAGGTCTGGATCTCAATTTACTAGAGGTTTGCCTTTTGTTTTTATGGGCATTAAGTCAACTATATGGCCAGCTATTACCTTCTTGCACGTGTGTGTGTGTGTGTATTGACTTCTGGCGATTGCTTGCATAAATCCTTGCAGTTTTTTTGGCGAGGTTCTTTTGGAAGTGGTTTGCTTTTGTCTACTGTCCAGGGCTGAAAGAGAACAACTGGCCCAACCCAAAGTTGCCCAGTTGGCTTTGTGCCTTCGGTGGGAGTAGACCTCGCCGTCTGCCAGTTTCTAGTCTGGTGCTTTATCCATTACACCAGACTTAATTGCCACACCAAACATTCAGTAACAGCTTTAATCCTATTGAAGCTTTGTTCTGTTTCAGCACTGCTAACAGCTACTCCATTCTGAAAAGCAGCTTTAGGACTTTTGGCTTAGTTACTGTATTTAACAGTAGTTTTAAATACTATTGCAAAATAGATTCTGGCAATGAACAACAAAGAAAATGTTATCAGCATAAATAGTAAACTAATAAACAATACAGCTGCAATCAGAAGGCTGTCCACAATCTCCCTTTGAGCCAAAGGCTTATTTTGATTCCACAATCCCTACAATTATTAAAAGCAGCCTCAAAACTTTAACAGCTGATTCAAATCTGCTATTTTCTCCCTCAACATTTGATCACAATTTCCAGGTTGGTGGGTGCAACCAACTGAACAGGATAAACATTCCTGTTGCTTCATACTGTTGATCAACAACATTGTCTTCCAGTTCAGTTTCCCAGTTTAAAAATACAATGATTTGGGTCTCAGTCAGTTGCACACTGAATAAGTTTATTCTCAGAAGTTATGAAGCTTTCTTTGAACTGATATTTTTGAGTCCTGTGTGGAAAGTTTTGTATCTAACCAACTGGGAAAAGGCTGAATTACTGTAGTTGCACATCTTATGCAATGGCCAGCTTTTTGTAAACCTTTAGGAACTGATTGTAAAGTAATTAATAGCACAGAAATCTCTCCAAAACTACTAAGTGGCGTCATTAGAAATAAATCACTTAGAGATTTGCATTTGCTGCTATCATAGCAATTCCAGGGGAAAAAAATCTTGTTTTTCAAAGTGTACTTGTAGAACAAGATATGATCTCCAGAGGAGCAACGTGCTGCCAGACAGCCTGGAATATGTCCACATCTAACAGTTTTGACCAGAATTGATTTTATCATTATTTAAAATAATGATAAAGGCCATGAAAGTACACTCTTTAGGAAGTCAAGAAAGTGTGCACTTAGCTGGCATTCCCAAAGGGAGCGCTCTGCACTCAGGCACCTTGCTAAATCACAGTTTCTGCTTGTTTAGCATTGCTGACTGACATGGCAATCTCTTTGAGGAAAGGATCTTTTATTATTTAATCAGGAAGATCTCCCACTAAACTCAGCCCTCAAGTAATATTCACCAGATTAGACCAGCGAAGACTATATAGTGGGAGAACATGATTTCTTATCCGCTGATGCATTCTGCCTGTTAAGTGCTCACTCCTTTTCTCTGAATGGCCTTTATCATGTTCAACTGCAAGTGGCTGACTTCATTTATTTCATTTTATGTGCCCCTATCTCACTATCAAGTGACTCTAGGCAGCTTATAACATAATGAAAAACAACAATATAAAACATTAAATATTAAAGTTAACAAAAATTAGCTAAGATAGGAACCTGTGTACAATGGCATGGAGGTAGATCTTCTTTATAATCCACTACCTCCCTCCAGCATGGAACAACCCCAGCAGAGCCAAGTTTTGAGGTCCTTTCGAAAGGCCAAGAGGACAGGGGTTGATCACCTCCAGGGGCATGATGTTCTAGTGAGATAATTATCACATTAAGTCCACCCTATACTTTTTGCAAAATCCAAATTAAGCATTCTTAATTTATTAAGAAATTAGTAGGTTATTTAAATAAGTTAGTAGGTTATTTAAATAAGGTTATTTAGTCTCCGCTTGAACACGTCCAACAAATGGGAGCCCATCACCATTATGGATATTTATTTTCCTTAATAAACTGCTCTCGCTGTTACTACATTTTTTCTGTCATCTCCTGTTACAGAATCTTCTTTGCTTGGTTGGAAAGATCTTCCTTCTCCTGCAAGATGCAATGTGGCTACTCAGTGCACCAATCCTTGTCCTTTTTTCAAAGCATTGTTACAAGGCTGTGCTTGCAGCAAATATAATTTGTGGATAATGTGGTTAGAATCATCTTTTTTCGCTGGTGAGAGGCTCTAAAGGTAAAATTATTTGTTTTATTCTTCTGTACTGTTTATTTTTGAAGGTCTGTCACATAAATGTGTGGTAGCTGGATCATTTTTATTCATTCATGAAAGCATAGGAGCTCCTTTGTGGGTCATCCTTGGTGGGAAAACAGTGTTTTTATGCTCCAAGGACATTAAAAGCTGCTTCTTGGCTTCTTTGAAGCCAATTGGACCCAGAAACCAAGAATATATATGGTCATTGCTGAACATTCTGGGAGGAGACATTTGCAAATATATCCAGGTTTAAAATGGCTGATTTACACTTTTTTCCTACCAACGTTTTTGGTGTACACTTCCATTACCTCAAATGTCCCTTTATATTCAGTTACTGTCATTTGTTTCTCTGTTCCAGCCAATCCCTTACTGCATTTCTTTTCCTCTACTTTGAATTTCTGGCCTTCCTTCTCTTGAGGGCAGTCAGCTGTCACTGAGCTGCTCCTAAATCCTTTCTACTCTTACTAAGTTCCCACTCAAAGTTAGGTAATATAATTTATTCCTATGACCCCCTGCTTTTGATAGTCTTCCCAATATTCTATGAAATGGGAGTGATCTTTTTCTTCCTTTATTTTCTTTTTTGGCTTTTTTCCCTATCCCTTTTTAAATGTTATTTACTCTCTCCTTCTGAAACCATTTTTCACTCTCTAGCTGGTGCTATTTTTGTTTTTTTCCATGTCTAAATCTTGACTCTAATTTATTTTTACTGATATTTAATACTGTAAGATTTGTTTAAATATTCATTTTGATTCGACCCATTTTTTAGCTGTTTAGCAGCCTCTTCTGATTTCTCCTATCTTTCTATTATTATACTGATATTTCTTTAGATTTACTTCCTGCTGCTTTCTATGTAGTTTTGAAACTATATTTCTTTCATTTTGTTGTAACTTTGATTTAGTTAGAACTCATTCTCTTTGCAGCATTCCCACCTGTTCATGTTCTGCTAATTCAACTATTCTTTTATCTTTTCTTGATCATTTGCTCCTTATTCATGTTATATTTCATATTCTTCTACAACTTTGACTCCTTTCTTTTTCAGATTCAAATTAAAAAGATTGGTGAAGTACAGAGCTTGAACCAATGGCACGTTTTATCCTTTTGGGGTTGCATTGGCTTTTATTATTACGACTTAAGAGTCAAAGGAGTTGTAAAATGTGTAATTTTTAAACGTGTACATATGAAGCTGAGCTATATTGAATCAGTGGTCTAACCAGTGAAGGATTGAATAATGTGATTTCCAGCAAAGTGATAATTTATCAGGTGTTTTTCTCTCTCTCCTTTGCAATCATGAAAATGTTTTAGATAGTTAGGAACAAGAACTGATGAGCAAAACTGCTCTTTATATTGTTTTCCGCCTTGGAGTTTTGGGGAGATTATTTACGACATAATTACATGGAGAAGCCTTTTCCTTCTTCATGTTTTTTCTCCCCCCATAGAACAAGCTGCCTTATTTCACATAGCCCTCCACCCTAGCTGTCACATTTGAAGAGGGTGACTTCACCTAAGAAATTATTAATACACATACACACATCCAATCAGCAAATATTTTGGCTTGAGTTTCAATTTGAATGGAAGATATGCTAAGTGATTGTAACTCCAAGGAGTCCATCATTACTACAAGGGACATTTAAGATGTTGGTGATATTACTGTTAATTAATCAGCATCTCTTGGAATATGATGCTACAGTGGATCTTTTGGACAGGAAATATACTGGAGCAGGAAAAGTTTAAAAAGCAAGAAGCTAATCGCGAGTTATATGAGAAGCAGATTAAACCTAGGAAGAGTCAGAGAAAACAGAAACAAAGCAAAATGTTTGTGGCCAATCAAGAATTAGACTGGATCTGAGGTAAAAGTCCTGGGACAAAAATTGGTGTTACTTTAATTGAGAAATCTTTTATTTTTGTAACTGAACAAGAAATTCTGTATTCTGAAGGTTATTATGTAATTTAGTTATTAAATCAGAAATTATTGGATAAAAGTTTATGGTCCCTTGAAAGATAAACCTGATATTCTCCCTAATTATTTTGCCAATATTTGGTTTACAGATGGTCTAGATTATTGTATATGATAATTTTAATTAAATTTTAGACTCATTCTAGAAGCAAAATAAGATTTCAGGGAATAAAACAAATTCAGGTAGTTGGAATATTCATGCAGATATTTGGGAATTTGGTTTAGTGTATATAAGGAGGCAGTTCAGTCTAAGCAAGCAAGGTATCATTTTCATCAGCTCTTCATAGCATGGTGTTTTAAACTGGATTACTCTTTAATATCTCAGGCAATAGAAGCAAGTAACCTCTGGCTTCAGAAAGTGAGGCCAAAGGAATGAGAAATTAGAGGCTCCACTGAGTTACTTGGTGAAAGAGGAAAAGTTTGCGAGTTCCTTCTGCCTCCTGTTGACATCTTGTCATCAGTGAACTAAAATGGACAAGAATGGGATAATTTAATTCAGATGACCACTCCATCTACTACTGTGGACAAGAATCCCTGAGAAGAAATGGAGTAGCCATCATAGTC
>JANHZU010001768.1:48648-62198 GCA_032468055.1 Acrochordus granulatus
GTATCTAAATTTTAAGGAGCCAGTAACCTTTAACGCACACTTATACAGTACTCACAAATGTAGGCTCCAAATATTATAACATTGCTAAAAATAAGGACTAGCAGACTTGCTAATGTAGTTAGAAAACCCTCTTAGTGGTTTAGGTAGGAATACAAGGCACCAATTAAAATATTGTGCAACTTCAGAAACAAACAGGTCTTCAACATGAGGGAATGGTGAGCATAATTAAGAAGATAAATTTTGCCACTAAATAAGATGTGTTTTGATCCCCAGTGTCAAATAAATGAAGGGATACAGAAAACATCCTGGTATTTCACCAACTATGTCAAAAGTCAAGAGATAACTCTAAAAAGAAAAGGAGGACTCAGGTTGAATCTGGCTGCAAATTTTGTACATATTTGCTTTATTTGTAGGGGAAGGGAGAATGGAAAGTAAAAGATCTCCCTGGATTATCACTGTAAGAAGATTTATTATGCATGTACATTTTGTATTCATCTACCAGTCCATTCTTATGGCTGTCTCTGACATTTCACCAGTCCAGGTTTCATTCTAGATATAACTAAATAATACAGTTGGCTAAATTTCATTTTTTTAGACTTTTGATACTTAGAATTAAAGCTATTTATAGAAAATAATGGAGAAATACAAGACTTTTATTTTGGCTGCAACTGGGGAGCAATGCTCCCCTCATCACAACCTAAAAATAGAGGCAAAACAGGAGCTCTGATCCTTGGCTTTATTGCTAATCTGGAAAACCAGTTTCTAGACAGTTGAAACAAGAATTCTAGACTCTCAACAATAATCAGGAATACAAACATCTGTCAGGCCTTCTGTTTACAAACTATCTGTTTTATTATTAATTTATCCTCTCACTCATCCTACAAGAAACAAAGTATTCCATTAAATAAGAAAATTGCTTTTAGCACTTTCTGTGAATGAAGAAATATAAACAACCTTACAAAATGAAAGATCTTATCATGATATATACTATACTGAATTAGTGAGGCCACATCTGGAATACCGCATCCAGTTCTGTCATACAGAAAAGATGCTGAGACCCTAGAAAGAACGCAGAGAAGAGCAACAAAGATGGTTAATGGGTCTGAAAGCTAAATCATTTGGTGGATGGTTAAGAGAAATAGGTATGTTTAGCCTAATGATAAAGAGAAGGCTTAGAGGAGATAGCAATCTTCCAAAGGACTGTCACAAGGAAGAGGATGTTGATTTATTCACCATGGCACCTGAAGGTAGGATAAGAGCAATGGGTGGAAGCTCATCAAAGGGAGAGGAAATAAGGAGGAACTTCCTGACAGTGAGAATGTTTAATCAGTAGAACAACTTGCCTCCCAGAGTTGTAGGTGCTACACTTCTGGAGGTTTACAAGAAAACTTGGACATAATTTGTTTGGGATGATATAAGAACCCCTGCTTAGGGCAGGGGCTGGACTAGAAGACCTCCATGGTCTCTTCCAGTCCTATGGTTTTATAATTTCAAGAGGTATTTATAACTTAATATAAAGAGTATTACAGTCAGATCTGTAAACAGATTCACAATCTAACAGTGAGATAGGCAAAAGTGGGAGGACTGAGGAGAAAATGAGCTAAATGTAAGACTTATAGCCTTTAAGTCAGGAAGAAGGAAGAAAAGAAACTGAGAGAAAAGGAAAGAGGTTAAATAGGAACAAAGAAAACAGAACATTAAAAAGGTAAACAATGAGATAACAGTAAACAACAAAACAAAGACAGCAAAATAAAGACATCATGCAAGAGTAGAGATACTTAAAAAACAAATCCTTAATCACAGTTTTCAAAACAGATGTAAGGATACAGCTTATTAGAGATTTCAAAGATAAAATTTTGAAAAGAAACAACAGTTGCTTCAATAAAGAGAGGCTTTATATTAGCACAAAGATTACTATTTCAAATGGACAGACTGCAGTAATCAATGAAATGTGAACCAGAAATAAGAATATGAAATTTGAAAAAATGTGATCAAAACTACAACAAAGCAGGAACCTGGGAGGAAGAAACTGAAAGGTGGCAAATGATCTAAAGAACAAAATAAAAAACAAAACCATAACAGCAGATGATCTGTATAAAATACTAGCTAGATTGATTTCAAGAAATACTACAGAAAGTCTGAATCCTAAATTGCATTTCATATTGAAAGTTAAGACTAAAACAAAACAGTGCCTTCTCATAATTATGATTATGTAAAGAACAAATGATTTATATTGTTAAAAATGAAGGAGAAATCTGACCATATACATGGAATAAAGGACCTTAGATTAAGTATATGTATCTTTGCTAATCAATTGTTGGAGCAGATCTAGTTGTGATGCTATGAATACCAGAAAGAAAACACAGTAATAGAAAAATTGAATCAATAACATTTAAAAATCTGATCCTTGAGAAAAGTCCAAATGATCCATGAATTTTGTCAAAAGGAAATGAGAGAAACATCCAATGATAATAAAAATAGAAAGAGTAAGAAAGCTATGCTAATGGCGCAAATAATACAAATAAAAATGTGTCCAGAGAAATATAGGAACAGAAAATGGAAAAAAGGCAACATTCCTGGACATAACTAATGCACTTAAAATGAATGAAATAAATGAAAAAAAAAAAACCCTCATCATGATCTCACACAAGGAAACCAAAATCTAGTACATTCTTGCCTCAAATATCATTTACTCCAAATCTGAAACCTTACAAGAATTTGGCCATCTGGAGATATATTAAAAAAAAAAAGAAGTGCCACTGGGTAGCTTAGCACAAAGTTGATCACTCCCAAGATACTATAAAAGGAAAAGGATATGGCCTGGGAGAAGCACATTAAAAGCAGAGCCCCATGAAGATACGACAACCGATTTTGGAGAGAGAAGTAAGACTAATATTTGTTTTTATAGTATCAAGTATGATTTCAAATTTGGAAGGAAACTTGTGAACAATCAACAAAAATTGATTAATGAATCTAGAGAAGATGGTTTTCTGACCGAAACTCTGATTCAACAGGTTTGTTTTCAGTCAATATTTAAAATATTATTTTGCCTCACTTGACCCATCATTTTTTGCAGCAATTATCAGAAGCTTTGTTCCTTGCCCCTTTCTCTTCAGTTTTTAATGAGGTACCAAAAAGGTGGGATGCTTTCTCTGATTATGTTGGCAGCTCTCTGTTACATTTTAGGCTGAGAGAGGAAGCTTTTTTGACACCAAGGATGAGTCGACAGCTTCAACTATCAATTGATGCCTGTGCATGGGCAGTGCATCTCCCTCCCCTTGAGATTGGTATAGTTGAGATCAGGGACATCCAACCTTGGCAACTTTTAAGATCAATTTCCAGAATTTCTGAAGTTGCCAGATAGCCATTTGCCCACTTTCCTTCCTCCCCCGTACAACTTGATTCCTGCAAGGCCATCAAAATTGGAAGAAGACTTTTAAAAATATTGCCAAAGGCTGCAGCTATAATTGAAAGTTAGGCAGGAGGGAGAATCCAATGGGGAGGGGTCAGCAGGATTCAAGGGCATTTGCGGTGACCTGTATGCAATCTGCCAGCTGCTCGCTTCTCCTTTAGGAAAGTCTACAGACATAATTTAATGTTGGAATCATTTTACTCTGCATGCAGCATAGCATTTACAGAACAAAATAAAGAACTTGACAAAAAAACACAAAGTATTGTTAAATTCTATATATTCAAATTAATCAAAATGAAATTTATTAAGAAAATCCAAATCTGGATGAAGCAGTCTCTTTAAATAGCAACAAAACTGAACATGCCTTCCATGGCAAGAAGGTCCTCAAACTTGCAAATATTTATGGGCATTTTCCATTACCAGCAAGTACAAGAAGCAATTGTTGCAACTTGTGGAGAATAGCTGATAATGACCCAACTTTGCATGTCACTCAAAAATCAAAGAGCTGTTTGTTGGCTTGTTTTTCAATGTTGTGGTTCTTTTGTGCTTATTTTGTAAGTATATAATTTTATGTATCATGTATATTAGTGTTTTTCATGTATAATATATGATGTGGGGCCTTGTGACCAGAATATGTAAATAATACCCTGTCCTAATCATAAGGAAATTATTACAGTTTTAATTCAATGCATATTTATTCTTAAATTCTAGTGAACTTCTAAGCAATGATTTAAATCTTGCTTTGGTTTAATCCACTGTAGTTTAAACATGCCAATGGCCAATTAACCTAGAGAAAAAATGAAGCATATAAACACTATATACGAAATAGGTTGCCCTGGAATTACTCACCCATAGGTTCTTTGATAACACCATAATAATCTGGAGCATCATTGGGATCTACTGGTTCTAAGAATGGCCAAGCCATCTTGTGAGCCTGTTAGGAAAAGGATATATCATTAATTTCAGAAAGGATTACTATTCATTAATATGAGAAGCCTTTCACACCAATTTTACTGTTGTAGTACATTGGGAAAAGCAGGGAGGGAATCACTTGTAGAAATCTGTCATATTACTGCATGCAAACCAAACACAGAATTGTTGGTTTCAGATGAGCTTCAATTCATAAGGATCTGCTCAGCAGTTTTCATTTCACTGACTAAACTAACTGAATTCCATCTCCCCAAATATCTTAGGTGATGCTTTTTGAAATTCAGTGAATTCCTTGATTTACTAGACCATAATTCAATAGACTTCAGATGCAATGGACAAATTCCCATTTTGCATTTAATGGACTTTGGATCTAATGGGACAATCCTTCCACTTACTCTGTGAAATTGAGGGCTTTGCGCATGTTGTACATTAACAATATTATCTGACCTAAGTTTCAGCCTTACCTGCAATGAACGTAGAACTCTCTTTAGCCCTTCATAATCTTTGTCAGTCAAAGGACTGAGTACTGTCATAGCATCTTCAGTTGACTGACACTGTGGACAGACATACTCATCAATGAGAACTGCCTCACTTTGCAAAATACCAACGCAGCGCCCATGATACCAATTCTGACATCGATCACAGCCAATGTAAAATCTGCAAGACCCCAAAGAAAACTGTTAACATCTTTAATTCCATGTTATGACTTTTCCTTGGTTAACAAATCTAAAAAGATGAGGATTCTTGCCTCATATTCACACTGAAATTTCTGAAATCAAATCAGAAGCATAGTTTATCAACCATGCTTAATCCCAAACAACTGAAACTTCTTAGAGCTGAAAGGAACAACGATGAAGCCCAAAATCATAAATTGTGCATTTACAAATAAGATTATCAGAGATTCTCTTTTCCTTTTGATCAACTATTTGTGAAAGATACTATTAATACATTGGTAGACTATCTGTAGAAAATTAAGATTCACAGCATAATATGAATGGAGCACTTTAACAAAATTAATACCACTTACATACTGATTTTGAAATAATAACAACTTCAGTCTGACCTAAAGCTAATGTTAATTGCAATAAATTACAAATTCCTAGCAGTAGGGCATTTGTTGCTGCAATAAATCAGTAAAAGGCTTTGAAGAATACAAATTTTACTGGCAATACTCGAAACCTCCCTTTCCCGAGTGTCACATAAATATAATTTTGTGTCATTTTAGAGATTTTTAAAATCATGCCACTAGGTAACAACAGAGGTGGAACAATATTTCTTTTTGTTCAAGAAATACATTACCAAACTCAGAGCAGTTTTCTACCTAAACATTAAATAAGAGGTTCTTGTCAGAACTCACTGTGACTCATCATAAGGTGTTCTGCAGATACAGTACAATTCCTCACTGCTGCCCTCTTGTGCCCGTTTACACTCATTACAGATGTACACATCCATTTTCTTAGCCTCCTTTTCTGTGATGCCAACACATTCTCCATGATACCAGTTAGTACAAAGATCACAGCCAATATAGAACCTAAAAGTATTTACAATGAAAATGACAATGTAATTGTCATTTCAAATGGCAAGGCACTTGCTAACCTGAATCTTTGACTCTGTCTGAATTAAATTTCCCTTACTACATTAATCTACTCTTCCTGACCTAATATAGGAAAAAAAACCTGCCAGGCCCTCCTTTACTAGACAGTTCTTCGTATTTTGGCAAAACAACAACAACAAAAAGTACTGAAATCTGGAAAATGTGAATGTCTCAACTGTGAATGCAGAAAGACAACAGCCAAAGAAAAAGATCTATATTTTCAAAACTCTCACTAAAAAAAAAACCATGAAACACATTGGTCATTCTTAAGATTTGAAAACATAGGTCTCAGTTTAAAAAATAAGCAAAGTGCAGATACAACTAGAAGTTACAGATATACTAAAAAAAGCAGCATGCATACCAGCCATATGTAAAACACATATTGGTATACCATGACATGAAGGAAAATGGGACACGTGGATGTATGTTTTCTAAGAAATTGTCTGAAATGGGTGGAAATTTGCTCAAATTAAAAAAACGCAGACTATTTATTCAAAAATATCTATTTTCAGAAAACTTTGTGTCAGATCAAAAACCATACAAGTACACAATTTCATCCTTGTAGACTTAGAAATCTCCACTTGACAGTATTCAAGGTTCAAAATATTACTAACAAAATTCTGGGAAAAGGCTCTATTGTCTCTAAGAACCTCTGGCTCAGAACAGAGGTGAACTGGGTTGCTGTCATGCAAACGGCCTCGAACTCTTCCCTTTACTGGTTGTTGCTCCTTTCTCACCCCTTTCTTTTGTTCTTTCAGTGATTCTAGTGTGATGCTAGTGCTGCGCACCATAATTGCTGGCTTAGACATACTGCTTGCTTCGAACCCCTAAAGGAGGGAACTCTAGCATTGTGGAAGAAAGGAACACATGTTCCCTCATACCTCTACAGATAGTCTTCGACTTACAAACGTAACTGAGCTTGGAATTACAGTCATAAGTTGTGCTACTTGTTAAGCAGAACATCATGTGACTGCACCTGATTTTATGAGATTGTTTTGCTGTAGTCATTAAACAAATACGGTGATCATAATACGAACACTGCAACATAGTTGCTAATTTACAATGCATTTTTTTGCCAGAAACTGGAAGTAAAGGCCGGTTTCTGGCAAAAAATGCTATAAACTGTGGTCACATGATCATGGAACACTGCAAATGGCCATAAATGCGGGACAATTGCAAGTACCCAAAATACGATCATGTAACTGTGGAGGAGACTCTCCCCGAAAGCCATAAAATTTCTAATCCAGGTCCTAAGTACCTCTTTTTTGTTCCTTTGTAACTTCAAACAGTCGCTAAGTGACCAATTACCAAGTCAAGGACTATCTGTATTTGACTTGGTATTAGATCTGAACATAGTCTCAGCATTAGTTGGAATATTCCTTAAGACTAGCCCTAGTTCCACCATTTCCCTTCGCATACTGTGTCATGTTATCCTGTTATTTAAGCATCATACTGCTGCACTATGGTACTCAGCGTGCCTACTGCCCTGATCTCCACTCCTGAAAAAACAGAAAACCTTCCTGCAACATGCCAGCAAATATATTTGCCAGGTTTCCATTCAGAACCAAAAATGAAAGAACTTCCTCTTACAAACCTCTCCAGAAATTATCCCAATCACTCCCTTTTTTCTGCCCATCTTCCACTACAGTCCTAACGATTGTTGACTAAATCCAAACAAACAACTTTGATACAAGAGTCAAAAAACCCCATGCAGCATATTAAAGTAGCATGAATAAATTCAGCTGATGCACTGCCCCTCTAAACTCTTTTCTGCCCTTCCGCAGGATCTTTTCCTTCTCAGGACCAGTTGTGTGGGAAAGCCACACTCTGGGAGCAGAATTTTGCTTAGGCTGCCTTCCTTTACTTCTACCTGAACTTCATGAGTCCTCCATCGCCAAGACATTCTCGTAGGCTTGGATGCCAATAAGATTCACTCTTAGGTTCTCTTCACCAAGGATTTTAAGTGGAGACAATGCAGCATAAAAATGTGTACAGAAGGCCATCTGGATAATCAGCTTTCTTCTCTTTCATTAATGAACATGGTTCAATCCAAAAGCAACAGCCTGATTAAATCTTAACTACTGTTAATCTATAAATCATTTGATCTTCTAATAAAATCTCATAATAAATTCATCACTGGAATATCCTTCACATCTTTTTGAACTGAAAAGTAGGCATTATTGATTGTAGTAATTGTTATATATGTATTTTATTTGAAAGTTACTATAACGAACACATACACACGTTAATACTAAAAGGGCTTAACTTTCATGGAAAAAAGTGCTGACTCACTCATTCTGCTGAATACACTTGTGATAATTTGTTTATAAACTACAGTTCAAGAAACTGCTGTGGTAAGCACTGTGCCACAGGCATGGTGAAAGAGAAATTTTTATATGATTATTTATATTTTTTCAGAAAACTCTAATTTTATATGGCAGACAGACCTAAGACTCATGTCTCCTATAAATATTGCAATTAACTATACTGTATAAGTTTAGAATTTTAAAGTTCTAATATTGATTTGAGAAAGAACTCTAGATAAACAACAATAAAGCCAGGACACATTAAAATTTCTGATATATCATTATGATTAAATTGCCAACTTTTTATCTTTTTAGTCAAATCAATTCTATTGGTGGAGCAATGAGGTCTCTAGCAGATTTCTCGTATATTATTTGTCATTTTTAAACTACAGCAATATCCAGATCAAAAACTATTTCTGAACTATTAAATTATATTAGCTATGGCATCTTAATGTTTTAATAAGTACATAAATATATTTTCCTTTTTATTTATAGCAACAAAGTTTAAAAAACAGGCATCTGGACTGGACCTGTTTTTTAAACTTTGTTGCTATGCAATTACCCTGGACGAGTGAGAGTCTTCACAGACATGTTTCCTTTTTATTATTAAACGATATTTTAGAGACCTGTCCTTCCCATTTCCTCTAAAATAATGATTTAATAGGAAGACTAATCTAGGATGACAGCACTTGGAACTCTACAGAAATTCTACTATACGACATTCATCCTCCAGATATCCTATAATTTGCCTCGTATCTGGCAAGTGCAGAATATAAAACGTGTATCCTGGCATTTAAAAAGACTCCTCCCTGCCAGAGAGTACAATATAACCCATAAATATATTTAAAAATGATCCAGAGCCTGTCCAAGAAAACTAATCTATAATCCACTGCTTCTGAATGAGACGTGAAGGGGGTGGGGACAAAGTAAAGAATGTGCAATGTGAGACACAATTGTACAGTGGAAACATGCAAGTAAGATATGAATCACAAAAGCCAAAAGACTGCTTTGAAAAAATACAATTGAGGGCTAATATTTTTAGTACCTTCTCAGTGATTGCCCAATACAATTGTAACTTACATCTAACTCTGTTTCTATTCATCTAACTCAGCTATTAACTAAATGCTCAAACTAAACTGAGAACGCTTCAAGTGCATAACATTCACTACTCACTTGGATTCATCATAAGGTGTCTTGCAGATGCAGTAAAGCTTTGTATCCTTCTTGGTTTCCTTTGAGGTAGTAGAAATCATTTTCTTTTTCTTGGACTTTGAAGAGGCAGACTCCTTCTCTTCTTCCCGCTTTCTTTTGTGGGATGAAACATAGGATGTGCCTGAGGCTGTTGAAGGAACACTGGAAGTGGAAGTGTGTGGTGGTAGAGGTGGTGGTGGTGGTGGTGGTGGTGGAGGCGGTGGTGGAGGTGGAGGCATTGGTGCTGTCATTGGACCATTTTGCACTATGAAATGAAAAATACATACAGGATTGGGAACTATTTCATTAAAAGTTTCACTGAGTGAAGAGTTTGTTTCTCTGCTACTTAAGAAAGCAATGGTTCGCTCTCTCCACAAGAGACTGACATAGTAGGATATCACTGGATCCTACTTTGGTGGAAATTTTCATCTAGTACCTAACTTTTCCTTTTGGGGAAAAGTGTTTGAAAGGTGGTCATGCAGGAGCTTCAGAGGACTCTGGATGAAGCAGATTATCTGGACCCTTTCAGTCAGGATTCAGGCTGATTCAGGATTCAGTATGAGATGAAAACATAATTGGTCTTTCTTTCAGATGATTTCTGGCAGGGATGGGATAGAAGTTGTGCGTCCATTCCTGTTCTTTTTGATCTTTCAGTGGCCTTTGATACTATCAACCATGATATCCTGGGGCAGGGTGAACACTATATTGTACTGATTCTCCTTTCTCCAGGGTTTATACCAGTCAATGGTGACTGGGTAGAAGAGATCTACCTTCAGTTCTTTCTTTATGGGGTTCTACAGGATTCAGTGCTCTCTCTCTCCTCCTCTTTAACATTTACTTGAAGCCACTGGGTGGGACCATCCACTGCCATGGGGTGCAACATCATCGGTAAGATATTCATTTAAATCTTTCTATCCCTTGCAATGCTCTTGATCCTGGTGCCTGGAAGCTGTAGGGATCTGATGGGGAACAACAGGTTTCAATTGAACCCTGGCAAAACTGAATGACTTTGGATTTGGGGGACCCTCTAGTTTAGGGACCTTGCTATCTTTGATACCACATAGGGTTGCACTGCCTCAGACGGATCCTCCTAAACTCATAACTCTTGCTCAAAGACCAGGTGACAGTTATGACTAGGAGTGCCTTTGCATAGCTTTGTACCTGGACTAGGAAGCTCTCCTTACAGTCAACTCACACCGTGGTCACCTCCTGGATAGATTATTGCAATATGCTGTACATGGGGTTGCCCTTGGAATAATATTTGGAAACTTTACCTTGGACAACATAAGCCCAAAATGCCATTGAACTGAATGTGGTGGCAGTTATCTGTGTCTCTAGAATGCAAACATTACACCTCTGCTCTGTAAGCTGCACTGGTTGTCAGTTTGCTTCAAGTTACTGGTTTTGACCTTTAAAGTCTGACATAGCATGCGGTGAAGATATTTGAGGGACTGCCACAACCTATTACTTCTGCGTATCCCATTAGGTCCAAGAGAAGTATGCTATGGGTGAAGGAGTTAACATCTGACAGGACCTCAAAACAGGTCTTTTTTGCCATGGCTCCTGCTCTGTGGAACATCATTCCCTCCAAGATGAGATTGGCTCCATCACTAATATCCTTCCAGAAGTGCCTAAAACCATGGTTATGTCATCAGGCTTGGGGATCTAAAGGAAGTGGTGAATTAATGAGATGGCTGTTCTGTCTATCATGACAGTTCTCTCTGCTACTCTGTTGTTGGTAACTTTGATTGATATTTTTAACTGTAAAATGTTTTGTAATTGTTAGTTTTTATGATGTATTTTTATTGTATGCCATTCAGAGTTATGTTCTGAGAGATGAGCAGCTATATAAATATAATAATTATTAAATTATGACTATTAACAGAAACAGGAGGTGTTCTCTGAACTGCCAGAACTGCTGATGGAGCCACTTTCTATGTCTTGTTCACAAAGTAGAAAAAAGTCCAGATGGATGCTATTTTAATTGGTTTCCAAATGGCTAATTTAACACATTGAACTTAATCCACACAATGGCTTGCCTTCCCCATCCTGGAAAGACACATGTTCATAATTAAATGAACATAACAGCAAAAAGGAAGAGATGCAGCAGCAAAGAAAACTGAGTATTTATCAATCTTGGCTCCAATTTTCACCTTTCTACAAGCAGCACAAGAATGATAGGAATCAGTACTTTATTTTGAGCAAAATGCATGCTAACTGTATGATATATCATTGCACTAGTGCTTACTACTTTCAGAATTCACTTATAAAACAGAGCTGAAGACATTCAATGGCATCTGGGCTTATGTTATTCAAAGAGAATATATCCAAATTATTACGGTAATATCAAAAGATCCCATGTTTTCTAGATCATCTTAAGCCGCAAGGCAAACTGAGAATAGGCAAAATACCACTTCCCCTTCTTTGAAAGTAACTTAGCTTCCACAAAATGTAAACATCCTCAGATCAAATACTACCAGTTGACTAATCCATTCAGATTGATACCTCTTATAAATTTGGCTTACAGTTTAGCTTCAGAAAGAACCACCTAAAAATAAGAACTGTGGATTTGGCCTGTAATATCTATTCAAAGAAACCCTAGTGTAGAACAGCTAAAAAATTAGCAATCATTTCAGGTCAAGATACCTCTCTCCTCTTTAACACTATTACTGGGTAATGCACTATCTATACAGTGGTGAGAAAGAATTACTACAGATGCTGCTGTATGGTACATTGTAAGTTCAGTCCAGGACAAACTAAACTGCCTCAGTAACATTCTTAAAGATAGTTGCTTGAAGGCAGACCCTAAAGGTTTGAAGAAATTACTTGAAAGTAACAGCAAGGGAACATTATACATTTAATGTATGGTACACTTAACGCCCACTTTCTTCAAAGCTTTAACATTGCTAGTCTGCTGAGAATGATGCTCTTCCATAGAAGTCATTAAATGTTTTTAATAAACCAATCATCATGACCTTACATCGGGCAAGTTCTATTCAGTCCTCAGCCCATTTTTACCTGTTTTTGATTCTGCTATGAGTGGCAAAGGTGGTGGAAGTAGTACTGAAGACCCAGTATTGGCAGCAGATCCTACACAAATGCTAACTGAGCCTTCTGATCCTGCTGATGCCACCCCAACAGGAAGGATGTTGATATCACCATCTCCTTTCTTCTGAATTTTAATGGACCCTTGCTTCTCCAGTTCATGGATTTTTTTTTCTAGTGTTGACTGCCGCTGAATGGCTTCCTCTTTTTCTTTGACCATTTTTCTTAGTGTGTGAACTTGTGTATTTGCATCTTTGTAAATTTCCTGTGAAGGAGCCCAAAGAAAAATAATTCATTATATTTGAAAGACAGAGCAAGGTCAAAGAAAACATGGGATTTCCAATAAAATCATTACCTGGGTATTATGATAATGACTTTCTAGCTAGATAATGAAGACCGTACTCATGTGAAGTAAACACAGGTAATTTGCCTGATAAACTAGTTCAGCTAAGTAAATCAAATGCTTCATATTTCTGTTGGTTCTATGATTTTCCCATTATTTTAGATGTATCTACACACTTCAAGCAAATGGGAAGCATCCACATATCATCTGAATATTTTCTGTATTTAATTAAATGTATCCATCTAGGATTTAGAAAAGAAGCACACCCAATGGACAATATCCCAGAAGATCCAAAGGGATTTATGTGAATTCTAAATTTAATGTTTCCTGTTTTGAAAACAGAGCCTCATATTGTGTCAAAGTGGCTGGATCAAAGAGGAACATGTTGTTAATAAACTGAAAGACATGAAAGAAGATTCTTATATACTCCTCGCAATTACAAATTATCATTATATGCAGACATATGTATATCTTCTACATATCACCTAACTGCAAAATGGCAGATACATATGCTTAGACAGAGATTTAGACCTTTAATGGCACAATGCATGCATGACTCAGAAATTCACACCTCCCATAGAATGCAAGTACAGTAATGTTTAACTATAAGATATAAAGATGCATCTAGAAGCAAAGTTTGAACACTAAAATCTTAACATGTCTGTGAAGACTCTCACTCGTCCAGGGTAATTGCATCGCAACAAAGTTTAAAAAACAGGCATCTGGATT
>JANHZU010001768.1:74871-86548 GCA_032468055.1 Acrochordus granulatus
CAAGTACTTTGGCCACATAATGCGCAGGGAGGACTCATTAGAAAAGACTGTGATGCTGGGAAGGATTGAAGGGAAAAAGAGAAGGGGACGGCAGAGGATGAGATGGATAGATAGCATAGTCAGTGTGATGTGTGTGAGCTCCGGGAGGCAGTGCAAGACAGGGGGGCCTGGTGTAATGCAGTCCATGGGGTCGCGAAGAGTCAGACATGACTGTGCGACTGAAGAACAACTGTTAAATGACTGAATTTAAAGCTATTAACCGTTATCAATGATACACATTCTTCAACTTGGACACGCTTGAGTAAGTGTGAATGGTACAGAAGAAAATTAAAAATGAAGAAACAAACCACAAACTGCATATATTGGCAATCATTAAAAAAATAACCTACTGGTTGGAATTACACCTTGCTGTACTACTACAGGTGTTCGGATGATGGTCTTTCCTAGAGCTGACTGCTGAAGAGGTGCTCTTATGACCGTCATTCCAGGCCGAAGAGGAGGTCCAGGCATTACCTGTAAAAGTAAAAAAACAAACTGTTCAATATTTTCTTATATTGTAAAGAACAGCAGATATACAAAAAGTAATTTATGTCAGATTAAAAGTTGTCTAAGGATATTAAACAAAGTTATAAAAATAAAATACTCTTCACAGAAGTGAAAGAAAGCTTTTAAAAAAGCAAAATGCATTTTTTTATTTAAGCCTGTTCTTTTGTTCATCTCCTAATATTATTTTGCACATAACTTCATTCAGCAGTAGCAGCAGTTGCAACTCTCCCAAAAGTATGAGTCATTTTATGGTAAAAGGAACACAAATGACATATTCTCAGACATTTTATATCTGAGTAGAGCAAAGTATATATGATATCCTAACATAATGACATATGAACCATATGATACCTAGAACTGCCAGTTGGTATTGCCCTTGGTCAATTGAAGAAAATTCACCAAATTGCCTTACAGATCCATTGCTTCACATATGCATATATTGTACAGTATTTAACAAAGAAAATCTGTATTTAAGACTAGCCTACAGCACAAGAAGAGTTTCTGGTTCTGAAATATCAAGAAAATCTAGTTATAAGGTTGTGTGTAGCAATAGTGTACTTCACAAATGCAACATTCTTAAACACATCTGGAAGTGAGTGCAGTATATTGTATAAAATGTAGATTCAGGGAGCCTCTGATGTAAAGCTCCATTCCATCCTGGATGATTTTAAGCCCCAAACTATATCTCAACCCAATCTCCATACAACACTGACTTGCCACATAGGTCACACTGAACTCCCAGAAGTCAGGATTTCAATGCATTACAGTGTTAATTAAAAAGTAAAAATTGGAATCAATCCAAAGTCACTCAAATAAGTCCTATATTATCCTAATGGAAGAAAGAGTGAAACTTACTTGTGAAGCACTTGTTGTACAAACAGTTCCTGTATTATTTGGCCTAATAGTTACAGTTGCTGTTCTTGGCTGGAATGAAGTAAATGTTTGTTGGTTTGCTCCAGTAGTTGATGGAATGATGCCCAACACTTTCTGCTGCATCTGAACTACGCCTATTGGGAGAGCAATGTATTAATTTAAAAGCACTACCAAGTCACAAGATAACACACACACATTCCTTAAAATGCTACTCTGGAGGATTTTTTAAAAATTCCAACTTTTAAAAAATTCATATAACAATCTTGACAAATGGTAAGTTTTAGACATGGGAATTAAATAATAATTTGGCTGAACAACTTTATCCTGGATTCATAATGTTTGGATTCTGTGCAGTGAATACAAACATTTAATACATTTTTTTCTTTTGATGCCATTGACCATGGTATCTTTTTGAAGTGGCTTTGAAGTTTAGAGTGGGAGGCACTGTGTTATAGTGGTTCTTTTCCTACCTCTGTGGCCAATTGCAATAGAGGGTGCCTCAGGGCTCTTCCCTCTCTTTTTTAACATGAGATCACTGGGAAAGGTAATCCATTACTGTTGTGAGGTGTCATCAGTATGCTGATGATACCCAATTATATATCTCTATGGTAGTGCTGGCTGGCTTACAGCTCGAAGCTGTAAAAGTCTGGATGGAGAGGAACCAGCTTTGACTCAACCCTAGCAAGATGGAGTGGCTCTGGGTTTTTGGCCCTCCAGGCTCACATGATATTTCATCTCTGAGTCTATATGGGGTGTCACTCCCCTGGACTGAATTGGTGTGCAATTTGGGGGTTCTTTTAGACTCATGGCTTCTGCTTGAGGATCAGATGACAGCTGTGATTAGGGAGAGCATTTGCAGATTTATCTGGTGTGCTATTATGCCTTTTCCTAGACCAGGAGGCCTTCCTCATAGTCACTTATTGTCATGGAATGTGTGAATGACTTTGGGAATGAGGGAAAGAGATGCTGCCTAGGAAACAAACAAGAGGGAGGAGCCCATGGTCACTTAATTGTCAGAGGAAAACATTTAGGAAGTACCTGCCCCAATGGATCAGACTTTAAAAATGGTGGAGATTCAGATTTGCAAGATTCTGTTAATGTAGCCTTACAATAAAGTAGATTTAGCTCATCTAGTCATGCTTCCTGCCTGGTTTAACTGGGAGGGCTGACACTCATGCTTTGGTCACTTCCTGTTTAGATGACTACAATGAGTTCCATATGGGGCTGTCCTTGAAGACCACCTGGAGGTTACAACTAGTCCAGAATGTGGTGGCAGTGCAGTAATGAGTGCCTTTAGGTTTATCCATGCAATACCTCTGTTGCGTGAGTTGTACAAGCTCCCAATTTCCTTCCAGGTGCAATTCAAAATGCTGCTTGTTACCTTTAAAGCTCTACCAGATCAAATAGGGTGGGCACACCCCTAGTCCCTTCCCTTAAACATTATCATCTGATGGGATCTAGGAAGACCCTCTTAGTCTTCCAAAAAGCACTTAAGACCTGGCTTTTCCTCCAAGGACTGGGAGAGGAGGAAGTGGATGAGAGGATTACATGAGGGGCTGTATGTTGGAAGTTCAGCTTTACTGCCAGTTTTTTTTAATATTTATGGTTTTAATAAATAAAGGCATTGTGTTGTTTTATTGACATTGTTTTAATTGTTGATTGGGAGACACTCGGAATTCAGTATAAAATAGACAGTTATATAAATGTTTTAAATAAATAAAAATAGTGGACAATAATTAAAATTGATTTCATTTTATTTATGTTTAAATATAATAAAAATTAAATATAGTGTATATGATTATTCTCCAGTAATACAGTTAATTACAAACCCTTCCCCCATCAGTTTAAAAATTACATCCTGGGTCTTAAGTCTTTTTCTAGCTTCCTTTAATGTTTAGCATAGATAAGCTGTATACTAACACTAATTTTAAACACTAACCATGTGTTTCACTTTAGACTTGAAAGACAATTGCACAAAAATTTATGGATGTCTGTTTCAACAAATGCCAATCAAAGAAATTAAAACAGTGATTATGATTTTTAGATTAAATGCCAAATAACCTTCTCTTTGAAAAGATCATAGATAATTTACTAGGAAACCCCCAATTAAAGAAAATAATTTTCCATGACATTTTCCTACCTCCTTGAGTAGCTGGCACATTAACAGCAACTATTTTGCTATTTGCAGGAAGAGGCAGCTTTGTAATCACTTTGCCGGCCATGGTTACTGGATTGCTGGCAATCTGGAAAGTCTGACCACTGCTAGAAATGGTGGTTGCTGATGTAGCAGCTGTACTTGTGGCTAATAAACCAGAAATTGGGACCAAAACAAAAAACCAAAAATCCCAATGTATATGTATTTTGTATATTGCTTTGACAGTCAACTAACATCAATCAATCAATCAATCAATCAATAACAATATTTGTATTTCACTTTCCTATCCAGACTATATCATTATATAGCACAGCTGCATTCAGTGGGTTTTTAAATACATAGTCCTCATTAAAGAAAAGCTAAATAAACTTTTTTATTTAGAATTGGAGGACAAGGATGAATTTTATAAAACTATGGATGTGATAATGCCGAAAACATTTAATATTATATTTAAATTCATCCAATAAACTTTTAAACTAATTTAAATACCAATTCTTCATGGGGAAGGAAGAGCTGTTGGGAATAACAAGCTCCTCACTCTAAGATTTTGTGGCAGTTAAAGTCTATGAACTCAAAAGAAGATCGCTTTTCCCACAAATAATTTTCTCTACAAATGGAGGAAGGATCATCCTATATTTTTGTAGAATTTAATAACAAAGGAAGGTGTAACTGAAAGTAAGCAACTGTGCAGGAGGAGCAAATACATAAAGTACACAAACAAGCCAGTACATAAAATAGGAGAGGTGAAACTGTCATCTTACTTCAAGGTAATGAGATACGCACACCATCCCAACCCTCCTTTAGTCATCTGCCATATGCGGAGAATGAGATTGCAAGGTGGGACCTCTCTACCCATGGAGACACTCTCTCTGTGAGGAGAAGCCTGTTCCTCAACCAATGGACAGAATCTCCATTCCAGACCCTCACCCTCAACACGTGGAGAAAGGAGAGAATGAAATTCAATGGGAGCCACTGAAGTCAATGGGGTTTACAACAGAATCAGCATGCACAACTTTTCTTGTGCTTTGCTGCTCAGCACAAAGGATCTATTTCCTTGTTCCAAAAAAAAGGGAGGAAAAAACATCAATATCCCAAGGATTTATTTCCAATAGTTTTTAACCCAACTTAAGAGAAGAAACTAGGCTGAACAGATATACCCTCAGCACCCCTATCTGGAAGCAAGAAGTATGAAAACCAATAAGGCCATAGAGGAAGCATTCATAGTTGTATGTTTGCAGAGCCCAGAATTCTATAAAGAATCTCCTTCCATGCAGGAATGTGTATATGTGAAAGTTGTTTGTGCATGTATGAAAATAGAAGGTTACTTTATTGTACAATTAATTTAAGGCAATCAATGATAATTTTATAATTTTTTTGTCCTGGATCCACTCTTTTTTGCATATGGCTCTTGGTGGTACATAAAACACATACATAGTTTTCTGCATATAGATATATAAGATGGGTCACATGTACATATTTGCTAAGGTTGGTTTCAATAGAAGTTGATAACCATAACTGACAAGATAAGGAAGTTAGGTGTTTAACAGGCTTTCGATCCATGTATGTTAACTTCCTCCCCCTCTAGTTTGTCTTTGTGGGAAAAGTTCATACTAAATTTACCCTTATTTGGAGTAAATGATACTGCTTCTTATAAGTCAAAGCAATAGCGGGTATATACAAAAAGGAGAGAATTTCTAAAACAACCCAGAATACTATATATTTTTGTCACCGTGGAATGTGTTATATCTGTTTTAAGACAAACAAAAAATAAGCAGGCTCTCAATGGGATATCCTGTGGAGTTCCATAGTTCTTTTCAGTATTGCAATACATCTAGGTTCTATCCATAAGGAAAGGTGTTAAGAATGGGCATTCCACTGTTGCCTTCCTCTATGGAATGCTTTCTATATCTGGGAGGTAATGGAAACATGACAGAAATGGACTGTCTGTTGATCTGCATGAGAAAAACCTGCAAAAGTTTGAATAGGGATAAAAGTTTGCAGGTCTCATTTTTAAAGGGATATTAAGCAAGATACCTATTTGGTATCTAAAATCTTGGTGACAATTCACATTTTAAAGTACCAGAAACTGGAGAACCTTTCTATTTAATCCCCACTGGTCCTTTTTTAAAGCTTTTCCAGTGATAAAATACAATATCATAAGTAGTTAAATCATATGGCTACCTAGATCTTAGCTTAATCCAACAAGGCATTTAGGCTCTTGTAAGTAGCATACAAATATATTATGTTGACAAAATGCACTGCCAGCATACACTGTTATGGAATCTGTTTTGTGAAGAGCACTCTAATTAGGCTTAAGAATTACAGGATACAGCCTACACCAATCACACAATCATCTTCAGGATAGTTAGCAGGAAGGTTCTGCTTTTCAGTTGACATCTCCAGGAGAAGTTGTGCACAAAGAGATTTCTGAGCCACACTGTTCTGATGATAGCAATGTTAGATTACAGAAACAGTTAATCTATAAGACTGTCTCTTAGTTGCAACCTCCTCACCAGCTCTTTGTAATCCCAAAGATCACAGATAGTGTTCCTTGGTATTTGAGTGAACTCAATATTGTAAACAAAAAACTGTTACTACAGATGTAAGTTAAGACAACCCACAGAGAGTATATTATAACTAACTTATTTACCTGTTGAAGGCTGGCCTTGTTTTACCCAGGTTGCAAAAGTCTGATGGAAATTCTTGTTCTGCTGGAATGTTACTGTAGCTGGAGATCCCACTTTGGTGGCAAGCACTACTTTGGCTCCACTGGGCATGGAGCGTGGTAATGGACCTACTACAACTTTCTGAGGAGTGGAGACTGTGGTCACAGTACTGTTAGTTGTTGTAGCTGTAGTGGCTCCACACACGACAGGCACCTGCTTCTGTTGTTCCAGTCGCTTCTAAGAGAGTTAAATGTCATGGTACCACAAAGAACAGCTTCCATTCATCCAACTATACCATCATTCTCATTATAGAATTATAATTCTAATTATAATAAAATTAGAATTATAATTCTAATTATATAATTCTGATTACAACATTTGTAATCAAGAGATGTACAGGGAATGCAATAAAAAAGCAAGGTCATATCACTCATACGGGCAAAATGTGGAAGCGGGTTTTTTTTGGAGGGAGTATATTTATTTCTAGCTGTAGTCTGGCAGTTTTAAAATTTAATTTTGTACTTCTCATCTGTTTATCACTTCAAGATATCAGATATAATATCATCAGCTTTCAGCACTCATACTAATGATGGTCCCAAGAATCAGAAAAGGTAGACTTGAGATCCAGGCTAGAAGCTGCCTACCTCTGATGTAGACATCAGAGGGTGAATTTCATGCACATTTTTGGGAATCAAGGATTATTAAATACAACTGGACAACTACATAAATATGAAAATACAACTGTATAAATGTGCAAATGATAAGCCTACATTCATCACCCTTCAAGATATTCCAGTAATTTCAGATAAAATATTTTTTTAAAGAAAAGGCCAACTATAATTGACATATTAGCCAGTACAAAGTTGCAACAGTATTAGAACAGAGAAGCTACTATCCACTGTAACCCTGACAATATGAAACTGATTATACTGTCATATAGCAGCTAAGAAACTGAACTACAAGAGGAATATCCCTAGAGCCCTGTATCTGATTGGTAGCATTTCTTTAACTTAGCACTTGGAAACTCACATTTTTGTAACAACGTTGAAAAGTGCTTTGGGATGGTATTCATGAAAAACAGTTAAGTATTCCCATTAGTTAATTATTTTTGGTCTGCCTGAGATCATAGTGCTTAGTCATGGTTTCTGTTAAAGGGCTTCCAAACTTGAAAGCAAATTTTCAACAACAGAGTTCTTAGAGTTGGGAATCTCTGGCCAGTATATTTGAGCTCTTTGTACAATCTCTGCCTCTCTTCCTCTTGTGTAGAGTTTCCCTGCTCACCTCTTGCAAGAAAGCACACGGGCACCAATTCTTTTGCAGCTTTCTAGGAAAGAGTGGATGAGGAAAGACGGGACTTCTGTTTACTTTTAAGATTCTATTATCTGGGCTCTTCTTTTGCACAGATAGGCAGTATCCAGCTCTGGTGGCACCAGAATTCTAGAGAATAACCAGATAATTCCTCTACAGAACATCCAATTCACCAGATTCCACAACATGATAACTCTGGATCCAGCCCATTGTATATACAGTGCTTAGAACACTCTATGAAGTCTCTATTATGATTGTGAAAGTAAAATATTTAAGTACTTAAAGTGTTTTTTCAAGTATTGAAGTCAGATTCTAATTTTTTTTCCTTATTTGATACTTTATTTAAGATAACAGGGCCTGCAGTTATATAAGATTTTTATTAAGTAATATTATTATATAGTATACTACAGGCACTTTGGATAAAGCTGCAGTTTTAGGTAGCTGAGATAAACAGAGGCCTTATCTTGTGAGATTATCAGTTTGAGATTATGGATCCTAAAGAATTTGACACAATCCTCTGTACTAATCTAGTCACATGTGGATTGGACCCCTCCACTACCTAGCTAGAGAAAACTGCCACAGAGATTACAGAAGGATGTGTTTGGTATATAATGAACACCTCCATGAGGAAAAGGCATTCCTCTCCCACTGGGAAAGACATGACATCCTCCCTCCTAAAGAAGCTATCACTTGGCCTAGCAATTTCAGACAACTGTTATCCTAGCTCTGATGTTTAGGGAATTTTTTTGAGAATATAGTTTATAAAGACTTTTGAAATGAAAAATCTCTGAATTTCTTTCAAACAGGATTTAGGCTCAATATGGAAGAGAAACAGCATAGCTTGCCTCACCAAGTGAGTATGGGATGAGGTTTCATAACCTTTTCAATAAGCAGACAATATCCATTATGCATCTCTGACCTTCACTATACAAAACATGTAGTAAAGCTCCTGACCTAGTGCCTACTGGGATCTGGATTGGAAAAAAACAGGTTCAGAACCAACCCTAGCAAGATATAGTGGCTGTGTATTAGAAAGCTAACAATCCAGGAACAATCTAGCAGTAATTCTAGATGCTACCTAAGACAGAGCTGATTTGCAGTCTCAGGGGGTTCTCAGACTCACAGTTCCTACTTCAATAGCCAGGACTTTTGCACAATTATATTTGATGTATCAGCTGCAGCCATTCTTGGAATAGGAGGCATAATGCACATTCAGTCCTGCCTCTATCATCATGAATCTGGATTAGTGCAATGATTTCTACACAGACTACCCAGGAACACTATCTGGAAATTCAGGGATTTGATGTCTTTGAAACTACCAGCTTCAAATTAACTCGGTCCACCCAGTATGAGTTGTTAGAGGCTTCTAAGGATCTCTTCTACAGGGGAATACTATCTACAGGGAACCTGCAGTTGAGCTTTTTTAGTGATAGTGCCCCTTGCTTAGAACAGCTTGCTCTTGGTATCAGGAGAACCCACTCTCTGTTGGATTTCTGAAGAGATTTGAAAACATAGCTTCTTAGAAGGGATTTCTATATATGCAGAGGTTTATTGTTTGAAGCAACAGCTAGCACAATCTGAAGATTTTATCTTCTTTACTTTTATATTATTTTTAATGTAATATACTAATCATTGATCAAGCTGACTTACTGATTTATTGTTTAGATAATGATTTGTTTTAATGTAGTGTTGCTTGGTGTAAGCCACAAAGAATTAAGTGGCATACAAGTCATAACAAGCAAATAAATGAATACATTTCACAATATTGATTATGAATCCATTTTATAAATAAATGTAAAAAGTTCTGCGATATATATTTTGTGTGTGTATGCATGCCAAGATTCATACTCTCCTGAGTGGTTTCTGACACCTTAAATCTTTTGTTGTATTAATAAAGATTGAATTTGTGTTATTATATTGTAATATATAACTAAAAAGGTGGTATGAAATAGCATTTCTGCTAAAGAAATAAAGACTGAATACTCTCCTAGGGTACTTAAAATAAATATTTATAAATAAATTATAACATAAAATTTTTATATGTCATATTAGTCAATAAAGTATATGAGAAGGGAGTTCTAGTTAAGCTTTTACTGACCAACATTTTTGCAAACACACATACTTTTTCTGTTTTATTTATATATTATATTGTCCAAAGTTTTGTATAAATGCTCTGATACATCCAGGATGAGTTATGAAATTATGATTAGCCATCTCCTAAAAAATAAAATAGAGCCGGATTGAATCAGAAGATGGTGATTAGATTATCACCATGCTCAAAAATATTTCACAAGTTAAAATGAAGGATGTGTTATCAGATTCTGAGGTTTCAGACTGTGAATCTTCTGAAAATTCAGAAAAATTCTGGAAATATGAAGGAACATGTCTGTTTGCAAGGTATTTTTTTAATACAGCCTTTCATTGAATGCTGTCTTATTCTCTATTGCAGAATGACAAGGAACAACCAACTGATATTGACAGAGTCAGAACCTTGAACTCAGGGGTGTCCCTGGGATATCTTAGGAGAATCATAATGATTCATGATGATGGGCTCAACCATGTGATTAAAACCATGCCTTTTTTTGTGATATATAAAACAGGTCGAAGCTTTGATTGCCTGATTATGGCCAAGACCTTAGCCTTTTGACCTTTTTTGGATATTTGCATATTTTAGTGGCTGCATTACTTTTTCTTGGGAAGGTCAGCCTTGGATCATCTTATTCTCTTTTGCTGCCAAAATTTGATGAGCCAATATAGAAGATTTCTATTAGAGAAGAATCTTCTAGAAGCCAGCTAAACATAGTTGTTTGCCTTTCTTTAGCACATATGGATACCAGCTTTGAACCTGACATATTTATTTTATCTAAAGAAGGGGCTGGGAAGGGAAGGAGGAAAAGGGACCCCATTCAGTGACATAACCAGACTTTAAGGTTGCTGCACTTATTTTTTTTCCCTCACTAAGATACTATGCTAAACAACAGAGCATAATTAAGAGCAGATTTTCTAGAAAGAAAGTCTGTTGATGAAAATGTTATGTTTTTCATTTTCAATAGAGTAACTGTGATAAAAAAATGTTGACACCCAGAAAATTGGATAAAAATAAAGGTGATTAACTTTAAAAAAGCAGCTCCAAGTAAGAGTGAGAAATATTAAAGAGGGGTATCTTTGGATTACTGAATGTACTATAAAGGAAACATTACTTTTTTTAGAAGGAGTGATATTTTACAAAACATACTGTAACAGAGACAATACATGGATAATTTAATGCTAGCAATGTGAACAAGGTCATAGAAGAAACTGGTAGCCTCACTACAATGCCATATAAACCTCTGTCACCTTTATCTTTATAGCTTGATTGGCTACTGTGCAGTGAAAATGGTGAGCTGGATAGACCACATCAAAATGTATATCAGACTATAGTTTATTAATGGGGCCATCCATAACTTACATGCAAAGTGTGCTATTTCTTGTTTTTTAAAGGTTAGAGCTTCCGCTGTGTTAACTGTAGCCATATAGTTCCTATGAATTATATGTATTGTTGTGAGCTTGTTTCCAGGTGATGAGGTATCTTCTGAAACTCTTGATTGCAAAAAAAAAGTTAATATTTAATTAAGTTAATAAGTGATTACTACAAAGCTGCTTTATAGTGAGCACAGCCTTGGTCCCATTAGCCCAGTATTTTCTATTCAACAAGGCCTTGTCAAAAATTGGAACTGGGATTTTTGCATTGCAATATGTTCTGTTGTTGGTCTTTCTTATAAACAGACATTAAAAAGAAACAGACATTAAAAAGAAACCAACATTCTTTAGTTTAAATTCAATCTACAGCTTGAAATTGTCAATGACCTTGAAATTCTGAATGCAAGACAACTTACATACTTAGTATGGGAATGACAGAACTTCAAATATAAATATTTTAATTTTCATTCTCTGAGATTGCCAAATCCTAAGAAATGGTACCATTCTCATCCATAGCTTAATAAGATATAGGTGTTTTCCCTTAAAATCATTCTTACCTGAAATTTCAGAAATGTGATTATTTTATCAGATTAATCGCAACAAGGTTTAAAAAACAGGCATCTGGACTGGATTTTTCTCAAGTCGAAGACGTTTCGCCTTTAATCCAAAA
>JANHZU010001768.1:106121-116759 GCA_032468055.1 Acrochordus granulatus
AGGTTTCTTTCAGACTGTAGTAGCAAGTATTGAAACTGTTTCAGTTAAGAGCATATAAAACTGCAACAAACTTTTTGCATGTACTCGAGAAAAAGAGCTGTTCTCTGGTGTATTGCTTTATATTTATATTATTATTTTATGAAAGACTTGGAAGAACATTCCTAAGAAAGCCCTAGGAATGATGGATAAAAGGTGAGGAAGGGATGAAACAATACTTTCAACAACAAAAAGTGATTTGTGTTGAACCGTGCTTTTAAACTCCAGGACCGGAATGGCATTATATTATTCAGAATTACAAGATAATGGACAACAAATGAACTGTTTTATTGTTCATCTCTAAAAGTGCATGTCCTTGTCATACCAAATCAAATTGTTAATGTGATTATAATATTCACAGAGATACTTCAACTGTATAAAATAATCTTGTAGCTCCTTAGCAGTTGTATCATATGAAAACTAATATAATGCTGTCCTTTCTGTATTTTTCTACTATAATTTTTGGATGGAACTGGCGGGGAGGGCAGGTGGATAAAGGGATAAGTGAAGACAATTTTCCACTGATTATATATTTAATAGTAATTATTTCAAGAAACCATGTTGACAAGCCACTATCTCAAGTTGACATCATATTAAATTTAGTTAATGTCAACAATTTAATGTGCCACACAAGCGAAATACAAAAAAGTGGGATTATGAAATTGGGGGCAACTGGGTACTTTGTGATTAATAATCTTTCCTACTATGGTGCCTCTAGGAAGTTTTAGTCAATAATTCTTATTATTACAGGGTAGCAGGACTTTAGATTTTATAATCCAAAGCATCTAGTTTATACTTTATTTCAAATATAGGCATTAAGCCATCTGTTAGCATAATTAACAAATACTGTAATATGAAAGATGTTCAGTAAACATATTTAACCAATGTATATCAATATTGTAATGAGCATTTATGCAAACTAAATTTGAATCAGGCTTGACTCTTGGTGACTGCATGGACATGCTTCTGCTGGGGGGGGGGTTGGCAATATTTTGGAAGTGGCTTGTCATTGCCTTTTTCTTAAGGCTGAGAGAATGACTGATCCAAAATTACCCAGTAGGCTTTTTACTTAAGATGAGTCTAGAACTCACAGTCTCCTAGTTTTTAACCTGTTTCCTTTAGCCACTAAATCAAACTGATTCTCTTATGCAGACTAAAGCTGTAAAAAAAAAATCAGATATATGCCAATCACAGCTCCAATAAATTCTGAAGTTAATAATTATAAGTGGCAAAAATTGCAAGCAACATTCACATTAACTTTAGGAAACTACTAATTCAATTCAAGACACAAAAAACAAAAACATTTATGAACCTGAAATATCTTTAAGGTCTTCTAATGCCAAATTTTTGTCTGCTTCACTATCATGAAGAATTTCAGAATCACATTCCATTGTGTTCTTCCCCTCAGAAGTATCAGCCTCTCCTACAAAAACATTTGTAATGCTGCTTCCAGGAAGTGATAGTGCAGAGTTGTTTTTATCACAAATATCTGCTGATTCTACAGAAAATACATGATAAAAGTTCATAAACATTTTTAATGCAGGTTTACAAACCATGTTAATTGAACTTGAATTGAAAATAAATTCATAAAAACTGATAGCATCATATCTTCTGAAAAGCATCATTGCAAAATTACAACTGATTCTTCTCTAAATATGCATAAAAATGCAAATATACATTGTAAACTATTAAAAAAGCATTAGCATTGCTACTATGACAAATACTGTATATTAACTTAGCAAGTATATCACTATTACCTTCCCTTCTTCCTTTTTCAGAACTTTCTTCTGCTAATGTTTCCTTGTTGACATCTACTTGTTGGTTTGAAAATTCTTCTTTTCCATTCTCCATATCTGTGCACTCTTTATTTTCAACAGTAGCTTTTTCTTCATCAGCAGTTAAGCATCTATCTTCTAATAGCTCCCCCTTTCTGACTCTGATTGCTTCCAGAATTTCTTCTAAAGCAAACATAGAGGAAAAAAAAGGAATCAAGGCCAACTTTTCAACTATGAGTACAATCTATATGAAGAAAGATATGGGAAGATAGAAATCATCAAGAAAGAAGTAACAAGGACCAAAATCTCATTGTTAATAGGATCAAATGGACTGGAAATATTATTTTGAATTAAATGAATTTATACAATACTATTCAGGAAAGGACAACATCAGGAGAAAATGAGTGTTGTTGATAGCAAATGACAGAATACAGGTAGTCCTTGACTAAACCAATTGTTTAATGACCATTCAAAATTATAACAGCCATGGAAAAGGTAAAACCTGTAAAGCACTTCTGGCCCTCATAAATGTCACACTGCCTCCCTTCCCCTCTCAATTACATGTTGTTGATGCACTTCTATAAAAAAAAAGCTGAGGATCACCACTATATGATTTATTTAATCCAAATGACACTTTGAAATTACACATAAGCATCCAGGAAATATATCCAAAATATTTCATTTCTATACGCAGGTGAAGTTGAAGCAAGGAACAGATTTGACTTGACTCTGTGGAAAAGCCACTACATGAACTATGAGAAGAAAGAAAAAAAAACATCATCAATGAAATACCTCAGGACATTACTCCTCCCAAGACAAAATTCAGAGAAAGCAATTCAAATTGCTGAACAAAGAAGGAAAGCTAAAGCTATTAGTAAAAGAGATAAAGTAAGATAACTAAATATAGGATTTCACTATAAAGCTAGAAAAGAAATAAAGAAAATTACTGGAATGAGCACTGCAAAGAAATGGAAGAAATAAACAAAAAAGGACATACCAGAGATCTTTTTGTCTTAATAAAGAAAACTCAAGACACTATTCACTATATATAAAGGAACAATAAGTGGCAGAGATGGGAGGAAACCAAATAATCAGAAGCAAATGAAAAATTGCATTATGATTCGTAATCTTCTTCAACATGCAGAAATGGCCTAGTACACTGAAATATGAGATAACATAGGCAGTGAAACAGCTGTCAAAAATGAAAATGCCTGGAATTGATGGCATTGCATTAGAATTACTTAAATCAACAGCATCAGCAGAAATTGCAAAATAATGTCAAAAATCCATCTTTTTCACACCCGTGGACTTTTTTCCTTCTCCTATTTTAATTTTTAATTGGTTCTGAAAAACGGCTTTGCAATGAAGCTGAAAGCTCAACCATAAGATCAAAATTAAAGTCTAGATGGCAAGATTTAGAAGCCTCTAGATATATTTCTTGGGTCTTTCCTGAATGTCCCAGTGGCGATGAGGAAAGAAAGGGGCGAAGGCAAATGGCTGCCAAGTGAGCTGCCTCTCTCCTCCTTCCAAGGGCTGTTCTACGGCTCTCTTTGCTGCCACTGTCCACCCATTTGCCTTTGCTCACCCACAGAGCAGAGAAGCAGCCATGAATGTGGAGTAAGTAGGAAAGCAAAGTCCTGTGGAATGGGAGGGAGGGGCTGCAACGATGAATTGATCACTAAATTGGTTGTTGTTGATTTTCATTATCAATTTTTACCAATTTCACCAATTAGTCATTCCAGCACTGATATGCAAAGTTAGATTTCACCACCATTTCCTAACTGAACTACAAAATGATTGCTGATTTTGTCAATAGTCTCAAGAATTATTTTATATGCTTATTCAGTAATACTTTCATCAGAATAGGAAGGAAAAAATTCCATTAAGTTGACTAATATTGCTCTGATATAAAGCAGAAGTGATAATACATTTTCCAAAAACAAATTAAAAGAACCAATGTCTTTGTGTTTGCATTCTCTTGAATATCAAATATGTACAATAACCAATATTCCAGCAAAAAATGACATAACATGGGGCTGGGTTATTAGAGGGACTTCCTCTTCCTGGTTTTATCTTCCTGTCCTGTTAGATCCAGCAGAGAGGCATGTCCCATCTGTTAGGGAATGTCAAAAGGCAGGGCCTAGGAAGTGAGCCTTTTCTGTCATGATAACCATCCTCTGAAATTCCCCCAGAGATTATGCCCTGACCTTGCTGGTTTTCCATAAGGCTTTGAAGAGCTGGGTTTTTCTTACTGAACCTGAGGCCTTGTTGTAGTCCTTGGGGCTGGCTTATATCATGATAAAAATGAGATAAGCCCTTTTAAATTTCTATTTATTTTAACTTTTCTGCCTTTTTTATATTTTTAACATTTAATTTTATGCCACCTGGAGTCCTTCTTTGAATGTGAAATGCCTACCTACCTTGATTATGTGTTACCCTGCAGATGCATATAATGTCTATAGTTTACACAGTGAACTTTGGTAGTTATGTATACCAGAATGAGAAGACTGATCAGACAAATGTAATCATGAAATGGCAACTCTTAAACTATGGAAACTGAAACTGCAACTGCATAATTTCCCATTAATGACGTGAGGTTGTATACATTCTCTATTGAATAGTAATGCCAACATGTGTATCATACCTAAGCCTCAGGAAAAAAAAAAATTATTTTCATTCACTTAATGTGCATTTACAAAACAATAATCACTATGCACTTTGGTTGCATGATACAGTTAAATCCTATTTTCTTCACTTCATCCTATAAATGGGGAAACAAGCCAGATAAAATTAACCACTTTCCTATGTCTGATCTATAAAACAATAGTTCAAGAAATTAAAATATGGTCTGCCTTGTTTAAAAGTTATTAACTATTATAATGGAAAGCTATGATTAACAGTGGCTTCTTGGTTTTTCATTTGCAGACCATAAGGGAAACAGTAAAAATTGTTTCCCTCTAATTATTCTAGTATATTACATCTGATTGATAGGATGTGATTGTTTGAAATACAATGACTTGTAATACACACATGGATACATGTACATGTTCATGTATATATATTTTCAGCAGAGATGCAATAAACTACATTTTAATTCTGTTTTCCAAACCATATTATTTTCAAAATCAAGAAAATCTAAATCACGATTTGTAGGAGAGCCATGTTAATATATAGTAGCCCAAAATCAGGACTCTGTTAGTGGAATGACTTACACATTCTATTAAAGGAATAAGCTTTTGGGGGCTACTGGTCATTTCATCATAAATGACCTATTAAATAGTACCTATTTCTGTCATCCCTCAAAAATTCTATAACCGCTTTTAAGTTTAATAGAATTTTCTCAAATGCAGGTAACATCAAACTAAGTAACATCAAAGTAGGTAACTTCCTAGAACATCTAGGATTCCACAAACTTAAACCAAACCAAATTTGGCCTCCATCTTAAATATGTCCCTTTTCTTTCTCTCTCAAACAAATGAAATAATGATCAGCAAATATTTAAGCAACATTTATTGTATGTCTAATTCATTGTATAGATGAAATCCTTTGCTCTAGCTAGTTTACTCCAATTTGCTTATCCTAGCTGTATTTACACAAGTAACCTGGGATCTAACAATTATTAGACTTAAGCACAATAAATGCTGCTTCCTTGAGTATTTTGAGGACCACATCTCCATTTGCCTATGCATTTTGATCCTACTGTCTTGCATTAATACATTTCTCTCACAATTCTATTTTGCTGGAATGAATCAAAACAATCAAAATGTGTTTATTAATGCAATTTAACATGAAATATTAATTAAGTAGATTCTTACCGTTTGCTGCTGCAAGAAAAGACTTGTTGCTACCCCGTGCTTTATTAGTAAGGTCTTCCGTTATATCCATATGCCGATGAATTTCTTCACGCATTTCTTCCAGAGTTTTGCAGATATCAGCTTCCCAGTAATCTCTGTCTAGGCATTCAATTAATTCTGCCAGCTGTACTTTTGTGCTATAGTACCAGATTCTCTTATGCTTTTCACACTCTGAATCTTCTTCTCTGTGCAAGTATTAGAATAATTGTTTATGAGATATGATGAAATTAAAAGATATATATAAAACTATATGATAAAAAAGAAAAACATTAAAAATATTCAAGTGTTAGGCATTATGTTTTTTCCAATTCATCTCAACATAGCAACGAACAAACATAATAAAAGCATTCCAAAAAGCATTACAGTGGAACCTTGGATTGCAAGCACCTCGGTTCACGAGATTTTCGCAAGATGAGCAAAATTTTTTAATAAAATTTAATTTGGTTAACGACTAACAACTTGCAAGATGAACACTGCACAATGACTTCGCGCAAAAAATCTCACAACGGAGCCGATGGTTCTTCTCTCTCTCTGCGTAAAAAGCATAAATTAAGTGAAAGTAGTTCAAGAGAAAGAATTCCCGAGATTCAGATTCCAGATTCTCCTTCCAAGCAATCATCCTCCCCCTCCTCTCCTCCCTCTCATCTCCCTCACGCCAGCCAGGACTCTTCATAAAGGGAAGGAAGACTGACCCTCCGTCTTCCCTGTCACATACACATACACCCTCCTCGTCCGACACCATCCAGCCTGTCCCCCTCCTACCCATCTCTTCTCCCCACTCATTGCATGGAGGCAGGTTATGATAAGAAACATTTCCACACCACCCTGGAAAGATTACTGAGGGAAAAGGGGAAAGGCTGTTTTGCCTCGAGTGGCGGCAGCAGTAAAACCTCCCAATCCAACAGGGGCTGCCCAGACATCACTAGCCGAGCAGCAATTGATGGCCAGAATCTGCCTTGGAGTGGATCCATAAGTGCTGGTTAATTTGTTTTATTTGACTTTATATTGCGTATTAATCATTGTTACTTGTTTCAGATATTAGGGACAATCGTTTCTACATAAAATACCATTGAAAATGATTTGTTATGAATATTTTTGGAGGTGTGGAACAGATCATCCGATTTTACATTGTTTCCTATGGGAAACCTCTTTTCGGTCTAAGAGCAATTCAGACTAAGAGCATTCTTCCGGAATGAATTATGCTCGCAATCCAAGGTTCCACTTTATGTGCAAACTAATTTCTAAAGACAGATGAGTAGGAAACATCATCTACAGTGTAATATTCCATTCTTTTACATATACCATCAAAATATATCTAGGAATATTCTGCAGAGAATAAATTGTTTAATAAAAGTGCAAAAAGATTGTCAATCTTATGTAAAATTGACAACTCCGTGGCCCATTGCGTCATCATTTCAGAGATATTTCCATACCAGTTCCTCAATGCCTTCAATAAAAGACAGAGCTTTTAATGTACTGTCTTCACTGGAGAAGCTCTTAGAAAGTCAGAGAGATATTCAGAGATACATTTGCCTTGAAAATAGACCTTGTTGAACTGAGTAGCACAAATATCAGGAGCTGACCACAGGAAATGTTTCATGACATTTTGCATAATGTTAAAAATGTTTTATAAAATTTGACACATTTTAATTCCATGGGAGTCATGGGTTTCCGATTTTGGATGCATTTTATAAGTTAGCCTATTTAAGATACCTTGGTTGAAACAGGTTTTGCCCAGTTAAAGGTTATGGACATGAGAGTTTTAGTAGTATATAGATAGACACCAGATTCATTATGCTGGGTGGTATTAAAATTAGTCATACTAGGAATTCTAAAACTTTAATTGGGAGAAAATTAGTGTAACTGATCCAGCCCTTTCTCCAACTTGGGGAAGGATAGGTCCTTATCTCTAATGTCACGTTAACTCTGGAAACACTCTGAAACTAAAGAAACTCTCTCAATCTGTGCTGGAGAAGGCATTATGAATATGGCTTGATATATGTGATATCACTTAGTTTCACCACAGACATGCAAGACAAACAAAAAATAATATGGCAGTAAAATCCTTTGGGGTCCCACTTAATCACCAGTTTTAGGGAAAATGAGTTTCAGTATTTCTTCATAAACTTTAGATGCTGTTGTGTCTCCTTCTATGAAGGACTGAAGGTATGCAAAATTATTTCTCAATTCTTTTTAATTTAATTCTCTTATAAGAAAGCACAATTTTTAAATACATATATTTGAATGAACTGTTCAATTCTATTTTTGATTCTTAATCTGTACCTGAATTGTTCAATTCTATTTTTTTAGAATAAACATAAATTGCTGTATTTACAAGCAATCCAAACTTAAGTAAATGTAATATGCTGATCATATAGGAAAATTTTCTCTGCCCTGTCAAATAGACCTGATTTGTATAAATTTATACTGTTAAACTCTGTATTAAATTTTATTTTAGAATTTGCCATTTAACCAACATGATATGCAATTGATCTTAAGTAAGTCAATGGAACTTTTTTTTAAAAGACATATAAAATCAGTTCCACTCTGGGGAAACTTATTATATCTTAATATATACATATGATATGAGACTGCAGGTGAATTATTTTTTTAATACTAATTTTGTTTTTCCAATCTAATATTCTAACACAGACTTGGATTTCCAACTTAGTTTATAAGAAGGAAAATTTAACATGGCTTGTACTTTAAGAAACAGAACAAAATGTATACAGTTTCTTTCCAACCATGTATCAGGTACAAGAAAATTATCTCAGTGACCTTTGCCAATGTTCTTGTGAATAAAGCTCCACATGATAATCACTATCTTTCCCAACCTTTGAGCTCTCCAAATGTGTGGACTTCAATTCAACCTAGCAAGCAAGCCTGTTGCCGAGAATTCTGGGAGTCAAATTCACATACTTACAGGCCATCAAGACTGCGGGAGAACATGCTTAAGAAAAGTAGTATGTAATTTTAAGCTTTTCCTCCGTTCAATTCATTGTTATCAATAAGTAAGAAAGCCTCTGAAACAGGACTACAACTTCCTTTAGTCAACCCTCTGCACTAAATGGTTCAGCACAGTGAGAGCTGTAAGGCGATAGTTTGGGTAGAAAGAAAAAAGAGATATGCTTTTTAATGTATTGTTGCAGTGCTTTACTTCTTCAACAAAAATACTGAAATTAATATTCAGTGCCAAATGTTGTGCTTCCTTAGTGCTGTAATACCCTGTAATGATGTTTTCTTGCATTAATTTCTTTCAATTTCCCTTTCTCCAATAAACTCGTTCATATGTCTATTCCTTTTCAATAGTTGATTTTTAAAAGAATTTGTCACTGCATGTAAGATCACATAGTTACGCAGCCAATGCATGCACCCAATGTATCTCTCAATGTATCACTGCCCAGAGTCATTTTTTGAGAGATATAAATTTGATAAATATTTTTTATTTTCCTAGACTTGAGCTAAAGGGAGAGCTCCTGACTCGAAAGACCAAGAACTCTTCAGGTGAACAAACCAGAGAAGTGTCAAGAGGTTTAGCCTGACTGGTCACAGTTAATCAACTGTCTTTTAGTGAAACCCTTGAAAGAAGCAGTCTTTTGCAGGTGTGAGAACCAGAAAACTACAAAGTAATCTTGTCTTATGATTTTAACTATGCTGGCTGTTTTATCTCCATTTTATAACTACTACATTCCACCATAGCTTTTACTTTTAGTAGCAACTACACACTGGGTTGATATTTTTGTTATCTAAAATTATATCAGTGCCATTAATACAGATCTCATCCTAATCTGTACCTGAAGGGTCCTTTAATTTTCTGTTACACAACCTTTAATCCTTTTTTATTGCAGTATATGGAATCTTACAGAAATATACAGAGACTGAGTTTTAACTAATGTACCTGCTGCTTTTGCAGCGAATTCTACAGGAAACAAAAATGACACTGACCGTCAATCTAGTGTTTATATCTTTAAAGTTAAGGCAAAATGAGAAATGTCCATCACAGTATGGAAAATGAGAAGAGACAAGATTTTTCTCTTTATAATATTTAAGTTAGTCATTCAGGATTGAATAACTAATGTTATTTTCACAGCATGTAGTTAAACAGTGATTATGCTATTAAGAAATGTGATCGCCATCAAGGTAAAAACTTTAAAAGGGACTGAACAAATTCATAGAAATTTGGGCTGTCAATTACTGTTTGCTGTATCTGGAATCATACATAGCACATCTTAAATATCAACTGCTGAAAAGTATTAAAGTATTAAAAGAAAATGTTCAACTGTCCACATTTGAAAGTTTCCTGAATGTGTCTGCTTAACCACTATAATACCCTGAATGCAAGACAAGATGGATCCAGCAGGGGTCTTAAATCTGTATTAAATCTTTTGTGCTGGTTAATGATTGCAATAAAGATCAATTTCATTATAAAATCTTTATTCAAATCTCCTTATAATAGGGATGCAAAAAAGGTAGCCTTGGGGTGGCATGGAGCTTGTCAGCTTTTTCTTGACACTTTCAAGGGGAAAATGGGTACTTTCAGAGTAAAATGGATGTTTTAACCCTTAAGACACCACCCCAAACCTAGTATGGCCTTCAAGTTAGTACTTCAACCTTACATATTAGCTTTCATCAAACGTACACAGAAAAAGACATACTATTTTATGCATTCAGATTGCAGATGAACTATACCATCACATGAGATGTATACATATTAGTATGTGATAATTAAATATTTAGTTTGTTTCTAGTCAGTTATATTCTGTACCAAGTCAAAATACAGTTGTACCTCACAAGACGAGTAACTCACAAGACAAGAAACTTGCAGGACGAGCAAAAAAATTAATCAAAAAAATATTCCACAAGACAAGCTGCGACTCACAAGACGAGGAAACTTTGTGCCAAACCTTGCACGTCATCAGTAAGCACGCTCTGTATTTCCCGTTCAGGCAACTCCATGCGAGAGTTCTGCCGAC
>JANHZU010001768.1:145092-156895 GCA_032468055.1 Acrochordus granulatus
TTGGGGGCGTGGAACGGATTGTCCGATTTTCTATTGTTTTCAATGGGAAACCTCGTTTCGCTTTAAGAGCATTTCGCGCTAAGAGCGTTCTTCTGGAATGGTTTAAATCTTGTCTTGTGAGGCTCCATGTAGATTTAGGAGTATGACACTTTCTAAGACATCACAGGATCCAGTTCTAATAGCCACCATTCAGTCACTCGGATTCATTCAATATCCAGTTTGATATTCTCTCACTTTATAGAAGATTTTCTGAGCTATGGAAGATGACCTGATTATTTTATTGGTTTCTTTTCCTCAATTTCTTAATAGAAATAATACTGCAGTACAAAAAGAGAAATACAAACAGCAGGAGATAGATTTGGTTCCAGTCCTAAACATTGAAAATACAAAGCTTTTACTTTATTTTCTAGAGCTTAAAAAATTATTCAGAAGAGATGTTTCAGAATATACAGGATCGCAAGCACAGCACCACTGCAAAGCAGATACAACTTTCATCAGGTTTCTGTGTGTTCTTTAAAAAAGACATGGGTGCTTTAAAAAGATGCTGCACTCCCACACATTCTGGAATACCTCTTCTGAAACATTTTTGAAGCATGCCCAGCCCTATTATTTTTTGATGTCAGGCTCCAACAGCTTCCAAGTTCTGCATATATCTCCTCATATTCATAGTTTGCCTGTTCTCTTTCCTCCACACAGCAAATTTCTCTTCTAAGTTGTAAGCTGGTTGGTAACTCCCTTTTCTTAAAGAACCAGAAATAGGAAAGCAATTTATTGGGCATTTAAAATCAGTCCACAACTTTCAGTTACTAATAAATAGTACCATTGGTTATTCTTAAGATAAGTAGGAAGGGAATTATTTATCACCAGCTTTATCTGTTGCATTCATAGAATATGAAGGAAGCCATTACATCGTTTTAACTAAAAAGCCTGAGAACTATGCCTTTAGTAATTTTTACTAAATCTAGTAAATAAAGCATAATATAAATCCTTTTGGTTTTGCCTATTTCTAGCATGTAATTTTCCAAAAGCACTTCAATATATATATAGTATAATTTAAAAACACTGCAGTTAAGTTCCTACCAGAAATGTAGGTATCCTTGCTTTTCCCAACTGCAGCAGCCAAAGAAGATGTTTCACACTTATATAGGATTACTTCTAATTCTCTGCCATGTATTAGGAATATCTTATCTTCATAAGCCCAACACTAAAATAAACAAATTATATATGACAACAAAAACTAATTAATGAATATATATGCTTTCAACTTTCATCAAGTATTATTACTATCATCCAGATAATTCCTCTGGATTGGGAAGAGGAATTAATGATTAATTTTTCAGAAGTAAATTAAATAACAAAATGATAGCTCCTTTATATTTTATACCACTAGATAGGGAACCCATCTAGTTCTGGTATTTTACCATTTGCCATTTTTAAAATTATTTGTTTAACATCTAATGCGGATAGAGGAGCAAATAAAAAATTTTTATCATCTAAATTTGATCAGTTCATTTTATTTAAAAAGGCCTGTATTCAGAAAAAGATTTAAATTGGAGCTATGTTAATCAGCATAGTTGGGAAGCTATTTGCAATTCAATCTCTTCATTACTACCTGGTCTCTTATTATAGAAGTCTACTGAAACTGAAATTTCTCCAAAACTTCAGTTGTCACTTGTCCTAACAGTAGGATCCTGGATACACAATATCAATAAAAGGCTTAGGAGGGAGATATTCATTATCAAAAGTCAGTATCTCTTCCCCCCTCCAAACCTGAAGTGTAGCTTTTGTGGACATATTATGTTATTTAATTTTTAAAAAACATTTAGAAGAAAAAAATGCCTTATGAATATATATACTTTCTATATATTTTCTAGCTCTTTCACCATTATCTTGATGAATAACCCAGTAATAAGGTAGTATGTCCCAAATGTCTTGCTTCATAATGTAATTTTGAAAATGGAACTATCTATCTTCCTTGTTTCTGAAGCTTATATATTATTTTTCTATTAATTTTTAAGTATTGAACAAAAAGAGTTGTCCTTTCTGAGGTCAGATTTTATTCTTCCAGCAATCTGTAGATGTTAACCGAAATATGTTCCAGCCTTTGCTGAATAATTCTTGCTGTATTTTTGATCTATTCATGGAGTCTGAGTGGACCATTTTGGATCTGCAATTATAAGTTTCTTACTGTAGTTATCTTCAACATGAAAATCATTTAGGAGAGAGGCTAATAGTGACATTGTTGGACTTACTATTTTCTTCAGAGAGTTTCATATTTTTATCAAATATGAAACTCTCTTTGTCTTATAATGCGCCCTTTCCTATAACAGCTCCTCCTCTGCTGTTCTGGGATATTATTCCTAATTCAAATTAAATCCAAAAATTAATGGAGAGGGAGAGAAAGAGAACTGCAATCTCTATTTGGGTTGCTTTGAAAATACTTTTTTGTGATTTATGATCGGTCTTCAAAGTTAAGAATATTGCACCACCTCTGCGATCATGCAATTGCAGTTAGCAACTGGCTCATATGTACAATCGCAATCTACAGCATTTCCAGACAGTTTCCAATGAGCAATGTCAACTGGGAAAAACAAAAACACTCTATGACCGTGTGATTTGCTTAACAACTATGTGATAAAAATAGTCATAAAATGTAGTCCAATCACAGGATGACTCACTTAATGCTAATACTACTTAGCAGTCAAATTGTGGCCATAATTTGAGGACTACCTTATTGCAGCAATATCAAATTCTGCAAATCTCTTAATGCTAAGATTGTCTTCTATTTTTCCAACTTGTTCTAGCACTTGGTAAACCTGCAACAATATTTAAATCATCTTCTAGAACTACATTCTGCCAGCCAAATTTATTCATATTTTTGTTACTTTTTTATGTAAATTCTGACTGAGTCTCATTTGGTACATATTTAGAGGCCAATGTTATACTTTTATTATCAAAACTTCCTTTAATAAAAATAATTCTTCCTCTCTTTTTGAATATTTTTCTGCTGTAAAATGTATATTGGTTTTAAGTAAAGTCCCTTCCACCAAAAATAATATTTTCAAAGTCTTATCTGAGGTATATGATTCCTGTAATATGATCCCGTATCAATTGAAGGATCCCAGGTTCTGTATCCATCTTAACCCCACAATCCATTTAGACTACATGTAAAGAAAATTCATATGAAGATTACTTAAATAGTTTAACAGGTCTAACTTAGAAGTGCTGAGTGCTGTACTGAACTCCAGCTCACCTTGTCCTTATATTAATTTTAAAATATTTTATCATCATCTGTTTTGTCTTATTTCCCACTTAATATGAAACAATATGAAAGCCAGCTGGGTGAGTTTGGGCCAGTCACTATCTCTCAGCCCAGCTCACTTCATAGAGATGTTGGTATGGGGAAAATACACAGCATTTGGCTTTCATATCCCCCAGCAAGTGTTTTCTTCCACCACTATCACTTATTCAATGTCAGAGAAAGGTGCTGCCTCAGTTATCCTTGACTCATCAAAATAAGCCTTAATTCCTTGGCTATTTGGGGAATTAACCTTCATAGACTTCTTTTTATTGTTAATATTGCCAATTAGTTGGATATTAGTCAAAGAAAACCAGCAAAACTAATTTGAAAAGCTGGACTGGGAGGAGAGCAATTGGCTAAGCACTCCATGTGCTTGATCTTGCCCCTGTCAAATTTCACTTTACAAAATAATGAATTTCACTGCATTATTTCATTATGCAACTGCTACATTCACATGGGATACATAACCTTAATCAAGTTGTATTTGGTCTTGGATGGCATGCTGATGGTAGCATTCTCTTAATTCAATTGTTAATGAATTAAGTATATTTAAGGTGCTTATTCCCCATGTATTAAATTATTTCCCCATATATTAAACTACTTCCCCTTTCAAACAAATTAAAAAAAATACATTTTACTATGACGTTTGAAAGGTCACAGCTATGATTTTGTGGGCCGCACAGGATTCAAAGTCTCAGTCAGTACAACCCTAGGCTAAACCAATGTATATTGCATTTCCTCTTTTCTGGGGTGACTGGATGACTTTGTTATCTGGTATAGCAAATGGATACTATTTTTCTAAATGAGTCAAATTTAAATGTATTTTATAAACCAGCGTACTCAAATAATGTCTAAATTTAATAACAATTCTGAATCCAAATGACATAGAAATTGAAATGCAGAAATGAATGCTTCCAAGTATCTCTTAGCAAGAATAAGAAAATAGAGCATATAGATTTGGGTTTCACTTATGTTATACCATGGCTTAATATATTCAACGACAAAAGAGAAACATTTTAAAACACTGCCTGCTAACGTATTTTCTACACCTTACACATGGATTTCTATATTGACATAATTGCCATAGGAGTATTAAAATCAAATAACTGGTCTCAACTTACTTGTCCAGTTGTTCCCTGTGGCAATTCTTTTGAAGCTTCTAGAGTTTGAAACTTAATATTCCATATTGAAAAGCAGTCTATCAAGAGGAAACACAAAATTTATCAAGCAGACTGTTGCCATTTACCTATGCATAGTTCTCATTTATAAATGCTACTTGGAAACCAATTAAAAGTACTCTGGCAATATACTATACTTCAAAAGTAATCAACACATCAGATCATTCTTACTGAATTCAATCAATAATCAAGTGTCTCATTTCACTAAGGCATCAGAAATAATTCATTTCAAAATGTTCTGAATCAGTGTTCATAAAACATGAGTTACCAGACCAAAATAATCAGTCTCTCTTCTATCCTCTTGTAGAATCTTTCCAATCAGGTTCCATTGCTTTTACATTCTACATTTTGTATTATAACTTTAGGTCCTTACTTTAATGCTTTTCAAATGTTTATTGGATGTTTTCCTTTCTATTTTGATCCAATTAAGATAAGCCAAGTTATTGTAGTCAATTTATTGACTAATAATACTAATAATACTAATACCAAGTTATTATTGTTAAATTGTTTACCTTTAACATTACTTTCTGAGGAATCCAGGCATCCTGTTACAGCAATATGATCTTTATCAAGAATCACAATTGAAATTCCTTTAAGAATACTTCCACACACATTGAGTTTGAGCAGAACTGATTTTGGTAAAATCTGTGTTCCTGCAGTTCTGCTCTCCTGTAGTGGGACCAGCACCTTATATACACAGCCACTGGAATCTATATAGAAAATCAAGTTACATCTTTTTACAATAATAAATATAAAAACTGAAACTGACAGTTAATACAGATCTATGAATTTTCTCCACTGCTATAGACATCCCTTTCTTCCCTCTACTACTTACTTCTATGGGTGATCTACAGTATCTAATGCATGCATACACACAAACATATGCAAGCCTCAGTTATCAAACTAATCAACTAGCTCAGAAAACACTTAGGACTCCATAATTCAACTCTGAGCTACAAATATTCTATCAAAATTAAACATAATCAGAAAATACAGTTACACTTACACAAGCAAAAAAGTGTGATAACCTTGTTTTTCAAATATGCGGTAAAGCTTAGTGGAGTAGATGACCCAACTCCTTGTTCAAGTTTAAACTTCTGAAGGATGAACGGATTGCAATGCTGCACATATATGAAGTAATCCCCATCCTGAAAGTAAAGGTTATTTAATGTCCCAATCTATCTCATGAAAATATCACTAAAGCAAAATAGTAATAGTTTACTTCACATAGCCAATGGAACTGAAGCCCTCATATAATAACAGAAATGATAATCCAGCATGTTAGTAAATTCATTGTGAAAAAAAAAGTATCAAAGGAAGGCAGTCTAAACAATATACAGGTAGTCCTCAGCTTATGACCCCAATTGGGCCTGGAACTTCCATTGCTAAGCAAGCAGTTTTTAAGTAGGCTGTGTCCCATCTTATTACCTTTTATTGTCACAATTGTTAAGCAAATCACCACAGTAGTCAAGTCACACAGTTATTAAAACAAATCTGGTTCCCCCGTTGACTTTCCTTGTCAAAATCTGGCTGGGAAGGTTGCAGATGGTCATCATGTGATTACAGGGATGCTGCGATGGTTCTAAGTGTGAGGACTGGTTGTAAGTCATTTTTTTCAGCATTGTCATAAAGTTTGAATAATTGCTAAATGAATGGTTGTAAGTCAAGGACTACATGTAGAACTTATCTTTGTATCTGTGAGGAACCAGGAAGAGGAACCTAACAGAAAGACTATCCTATTCCTCCCAAGGCAAGGCCTGGTTTATACTTATGGTATTTTAGCAGAATTTCTTAAAGAGTTCAATTTGATAAATTACTGTGATCAATTATTGAAATTAAAATAGCTTTTCTATATTACTGATATCTGGACTATTTGAAATAATGAGAAACCCTTGGTTATTATATGTCATCTGAATAATGGATCACATCTTTAGTGGTCATAAAACTGCCAAGAATCATCTGACTGCAGCAGGATATAAATGCAATAAAAACAAATTATAAAACAAAGTCCTCATATCTCTGGTGTTCAAACTGCTAATTAATACTATTTAGCTTTCAGAAAGCCAGTACAGATTGTCCTCAATCTATAACTACAAATGGGATTGGAATTTCCATTGTGAAGCAAAGCAGTTATTAAGTGTTATATGCCTGATTTTATGATATTTATTGCCACAGTTAAGTGAATCACAAGGTTAAGTGAATCACACAGTCATTAAGCAAACGGCTTCCCCAATGACTTATCAGAAAGCTGCCAGGAAGATCATAAATGGCAATCACATCACCCTGGAATGGTTGTAAGTGTGAAGACCAGTCATAAATCACTTTTTTCAGTACCACTGTTAATTCAAATGGTCACTAAATGAATGTTTGTAAATAGAGGACTATCTGTATCTGTCCATACTGACAAATAAAATTGAATGTTTATATACCAACGTATATAAATTACAAATTAGGAATTTGTAAAATTATTAGGAAATCTGTCACAAAACTTATCATAGTGAGATAAATAAACGATACATCAACATTAAAGAATGGAACATATAGCTATTAATAACATATAGTTATTAATATTTTAGCTTGCTTACTAGAAGCAGCAACCCTGCCACTTTCATGTTTTGACACTACCATTTAACTATTTTACAGCTATCTAACTTTTAATACTCACCTGCTCAGTAATAAATAAAAGAACACTCTTTTCAACTCCAATTAAAGCTTCACTCCACCTAAAAATAAGGTACATGGTAAAAATACAATTAAATAAAATATTAGATACTATTGTACTACCTAATATTGTAAGTTATATTTTACTTATGTCAAAATAAGGCAATATCAAGACATGATTGAATTCAAGTGGGGGGAAAAACTCAATTCCTTAATTTGAGAGATTTGAAGAGATGAAACATCAGGAGTACTGCTTGAATTTAAAATTACTACATTTTTAATATAACCACTTACCTAATAACTTCACTGGAAATAATATCCTCAATTTCTTGTTGTGGGGCTGTTAGCAAAACATCCAAATTCTTAACAGCTCCACCCTTGAACAGGACTAAGGGTTCAGTTTGCGGTAATGAATGTATCCGATACACATCTGATGACAACTGCAAGATAATTTTTAAAAACTGAGATATGCACTAGGTTACACATATGGTTAATAAATTAAAGGGTTCCTTGTAAAAATAAATAAATATCCTAATTATATATTTTTGTTCACCCAGCTTCAAAAATCTGAGGCTGGGGAAGAAGCTTCATTCTAATTCTCTAGATAAGTGGGCCTGCACATGACACATGCTTTTTTGCTTTTCCAAAACAGAAATATTTTTTTTCCAAAACAAACAAACAAAACAAATCTGATTAGGATTTGAGAGAGGAAGAGAGAAAGTATCTTTGCTGGCAACGGGATTCTACTCAATTGAATACTATAAGCTCATGCACCTTTTTATTTCTGGAGATGACCCAGTCTTTCTATGCCTGTTTTAATGACGGACATGCCACTATAATTTGTAAAAGATAGTAAACAATCTTATGAACACAGACAAACATAGGGCAGGGGAAGAGAAATATTGATATTTTTTATTGATTCCTAATACTTGTGCAATTTTCTGTACAATTTTGCATAACTTTCTGAACAACCCTTCAATTATCCTGAAAAAAATCAGGTTTTGAATTGAAGAGAAAATGTAACTACGTAACATTTGCAAGCAAAATTCCCCATCCTTCAAAAGAATCCTTTGCTGAATTATCTCAACTGCATGAGATAATTACTTTCTACAGCAACTTTAAACGATATTATCAGTACTTACTGTGGCTTTAAAAACTTTATCCAAATCAGTATCATCTTCTTTCCAGATCTGTAAAACCTTTTAAATTTACACAATTATCATTTTGTGATAATTTTGTGGTAAAATTATCATTTTAGAAAGACAATAGCCTGCTAACTATCCCTCTTTAAGCTTGGAAAAAATCAAATAGTTTCAGATATTCTAAGATTAATCATCAATGGTAATCAAAAGAATTTGGCTGAAGTATTGAAATATATCTGCACATACTCCAAAGTTTCATTAAATATAGTCCCAACAGATCTGTGAAAAATCTGCAAAGAGTTAAAAAGGCAGTATTGCTTTTCCTTCTTGTACTGATGCTGTACAAGAGAACTTACTTCAATGAACATTTTATTTCTACATCTAGGGTTTCAGCTTCACTTTGCTAAGGAATCAATCTAATGAAAACAGTGGCAACATATTTAGGATTCAGCAGCATGCAATTTCACAACATATTATTTATACAGATATTTCCTTTTCCCCATAAAGGTGAAGTATCAGAAGATTATAACAAATTTTAAAGCCTCTGATAAGATTCAATAAAAAGTTAAGAAAAACAATGAGAAAATTGGTACAAGCTTGTAATTATATAGATTAGAAATTATACCTTGCTATCATGAACAAGAATTAATTCTTCTGTTTCCGAGTTCCATACAGCTGGACATGTAATTGTTTGGCCTTGTTTGACTGACCAGCAACCCAGAGGTTTTTGATCAGACACCTTGGGAAAAAGAATGTTTCAAATAAATGGGCTGTTCCATATAATTTAGGAAATTTTTTAACAAATGATGCCAAGTACAAGTAAACAATTTGGAGACACCAAAAAATCTAATGCCCACACCTTTTTAGCATTCTTTGAAGGATCCAATAAATAATTAAATAATGAAGTTATATTTTCAGAGGGATTTTTTTTTAATCATAAGTATTATTTTACATTCCTTAATACCTGGATCCCATTGAGTTTCAAAACTAGATATTTCAAGACCTCATTCCACAATTCAGATACATAACTAATACTAACTTTCATTTTATTTTTAATTCCTTATAAACTATAAGCATTGATCTCCATTTAAGTGCTGTATCTCTCAAGGATAAAAAATTACAGGTATTTTGGAGGCTATTAATGTCTAGGCTAGATTGTTTGGTTAATATATGTTCAGTTTTGTATATTGCTAACCTTAGCTTTCATGAATGTAGACAACAAAGTTAAGTCCAATAATGTTTGTTAACTTCGGTAAATCCTACTGTCTAAAATTATTTGCATTATATTTGAGCACAATTGGGTTTCCTTTATAATACAATCTTTATGTATTTTATTTTATGCATTTAAATATATTTTTCTAAGATGAGGTCCCTCACATTTAAATACATTTTTCTGAGAAGAGGCACCCCTCCTAAAAGAGGCTCATGGCACAAAATGATTAAGAATTCTTGGTCTAATTGAAAAAACCAATGTTTCAAGAACTAGATTGAAGTTTAAAATAGACAAAGATTATACAGCACATAACAAGCAACATGAATTAACTTGACAGAGAGGCAAATCTATTTGTAATAACTTTAACACTGACTGACAATACCAAATTTTAATCCCATGAAAAAAGATGTTTAATCCCATGAAAAAAGATGATAAAAATATTTTCTTAGAAGGTACTTTATAAATACAATCTGAACTACATAAAGAACTTTTTAGTGTCTAGTAAAACACCATCAATCACTAAGCAAATACTGCCAAATGCTTGATTTTTTTTAACAAATACATATTGAGATGGGTGAATTATTGATGGCATTACTTTATGTAGACTCCTGACTAATATTATAATGTAAGTCAGATCTTAGGGATAACTGGTGCAGAACTGGGGTAACCTTTTCAGATTTCTTAGCTGAGTGTAACTTTGTATCAAGTTTACACAAAAGCCTTATATTACTGATACAAAATAAAACTAAAATGTCCTTTCAAAAGTTCTAAAAATTAGAATAACATTGATAAAAAAGAATATTTATAGGTTGGGGTTGAATTGTGGAGTCCTAGGTGCTCTCTAGCTTGGTTGTTTGCTTGCAGACATTTTACTGCCCAACTAAATGACATCATCATTGCAAGAGGTGGAATCACTCCCCTCCAGCACTGATGATGTCACTTCGTTTGATAATGAAACTTCTGCAAAAAAGCAACCCAAAAAATCTGCAAAACAAACAAACAAGCTCAGAGAGCTTCTAGGACTCCACAGCATTGTCTGAGGGTGCATGCCTGCAAGGTAGCTCCCTGAACTAATGCCTTCCACAAGGACAAGGACTTCGATGCCCAGAATTTCCAGCCAAGATGTTCAGTTTATTTTTATTTATCAGTTTAACACGCCACACATCACGCGAGTCGCACTCAACAAGAAGTGTCTCCAAGTTCTGCGAGCTGTCATGTAATGTGGGAAGAGGTTAAGAAGACACCTAAACAGTCTTCAAAGCAGAGAGAAATACCATCTACGTATCGAAGTACCCATTTAAAAGGATTACCACGGATCTGGTTTCTGAGACTCCACGGTGACTGGTCGCGGAAGCCTCACCACTGGGGCTCAGCTTTCCAAGTACGAGGCTGCGCACAAGAGCCCGGGATCCCTTACCTGAGGTAAAAGGCGCGCATCCGCCGCATCCAGGCTACAGAAGATGCCGAAAGCCCCCTATGCGGCCCGCGGCGTCTGCGGGATCGCCCGGATTTTCGGCGCCCCGCTTGCCCTTCAGCAGTACTATACGAGCGTGCGCCCACCTCGCGGCAAAGGCCGGGGTCGCGGTCATCGACCCCCACCCGCTAATGCCACTACGCTGCCTTTACCTTATACAGCGTCACCGTCCGGCCTCGATCCGTGAGCAGCACCCGGTCCGCATTCGGCTCAAGCCCCAGTGGCGCCTGAGGGGGGATCCCGGGCAAGCTGCACAACGTGAACCTCTCTCGGAAGGCAGCCATTTTGCAAAGCACGCGAGAACTTGAATTCCAGTCTCGCGAGAGGGAAGAATGCAATGCGCCTGCGTTACAAATGCTCTAGCGCACGCAAGCGCAGTTGCTTCCTGTGGTGCAGTAAAAAACAACAACCCTGCAGCGCTCCCCATCGGAAAGAAAAAGAGACGCAAGCGTAGAATAAATCCGAGAGCGCGTTGGGCCTCGCCCTTAACGATTGGGGAAGGAATGTGCCTAATTTTGCCATATTTCGCCTGAACTGACCTACTTATTCATGTAACCCATTTTCTAAAAGTCTCCAAAACACTGAATCTTAAACTAGACAGACAGACTGGTTTGCACATCAGTAAACTAGCCACTGATCTTTGTGTGATGTGCAAACCAGGGTGCGTGTGATTCAATCATTGGAACCTACTCAGTGTCTGAAGCTGGTGATGGAAGTTTGTTATCCTGGTTTGTGGTACAGAATTTCCTGTAGTAATTGTGTCTTTTGGTAGTTTGATTTGGGATGTATTCCTGTTGCTAAATTTTTTGCTATGGTGCTATCTATGTACAGTGG
>JANHZU010001768.1:209733-220450 GCA_032468055.1 Acrochordus granulatus
CATCAGTAATATAATTGACAATATTAGAGGCCCTATTCTTCTTCAGCTACATAAAAAGGAGCAATCTGCTGTCGAGTATCAGTATTTTTATTTTTTAAAAAAGCTAAGAATCTAGTGCTTTGTTCTAATTATAGCTTTTAAATTACTACTTAACATGACAAAGAAGAATCAGAACTTACCGTGTATTCTGATCCACATTCAGCCGATGGGAATAAAAGAAAAGGAAAAACAATGGCATAACATTATTTCATTGTTCGTATTGCTTTAATTAAAATGCAAAGATACACTGCAAATTTTGATGCATGATAGAGAGCCCTGAGAACCATAAGGGCTGGAACACAATTCAAAGGGATACTGCTTATAATTGTTTCATAGTGGGCAAACTGTTGGATTTATGAACTGAAGTTGATGGATGTCATTTTTGCCAGCCTGCCCCCAGTGAAATGTTAAGGTTACAGATTTATGCCCAGAAAACTACCCATTTTATGACTGGTGACTAAAGGTTAAAGGTTTTCCTTTTCAGTCTGTCCAACTCTAGGGAGTAGTGCTTATCTCCTTTTCATAGCCAAAAAGCCAGCATTGTCCAAAGATGCTTCCATGGTCATGTGGCCACCATGACCATATGCCAAGGCACATGGAACGCTGTCACCTTCCCAACAATTAGGCAATACCAAGTAATCTACTTGCATTTTTACATGCGTTTGAACTACTAGGTTGGCAGGAGCTGGGGCAAATAACAGAAGCTCACTCCATTAGGCAGCGGCGCTTGGGTCTCAAACTTGGGCTGCTGATCTTCCAGCTGACAAGCCCAGCATCTTAACCGCTAGACCACCATGCCCCTCTGGGTGACTAGGAGAATGCAAAAACCACGTGTGTAACACATACATAACCCCAGAGACTTCCCTTGCTTTCTGATACAGTTATGTTCCTAAAAATTTCACAAATAACAAGTCTGCAAGAGGCAAGACACTGAACTAGTGGCAAAAAGGGAGCTGCTTATAAGTTTTTAGGGCATTATTCTTAAACGCTGTGTTACTCAAACAGGTTTTCTTCCTTGTTTTGTAAGTAGTAAAAATTGCAAAAATTTTGCAGAGTTTCTTAAAAAAGCAACTGGACTTTAATTACAAAATGTTATTGACACATTTTGCTTCAATCCGGAAAGCTTTTTCAAAAGAATGGTCAGGAAATATCTACATTTCTAAAAAAGGGGGTAGGAGAAGAAGAGAAAACATAGCAAGATCACAGACAGGTTCATCCTAAGGACAAAGTTCCCAAACACAAACAGGTGTCATCTATTCCATTCAGTGCTATGATTCTTGCTCAGAATTTTATACTGGAGAGACCAAACAACCAATGTTTAGAAGATTTCAACAACATAAAACATCTGATTCATCTGCAGTACATTTACAGCTTAAACAGCATACTTTTCAGGACTGCAGATTCCAAATAAGTAACAAAGAAACTAATTAGCTTTCAAGAGGAATCAAAGAATCAATATATATTAAGACTTTAAAGCTTTCAATAAATTGTGGTGGAGGAACCAGATTCCAAGTACCTTCAATTTATGAAACAGTGTTAAATCATTTGCCAAAAAAGAACCATGCAGGAGGCTCTGTAATGCTGATGTGCTGAAAGGCCATCAAGCTGTATTGCCCAACATCTCTATATTTTGCTAAACCTCTGTTGTTTCCTGCATCCTTTCCCCCCAAACTCCCTCCCTTTGTTCGAGACTTATCTTGTTTAAACTAGTTCTGTATAACCTCGCTATATTTTCTCTTCTCCTCCCACCCCCTTTTTTAGCAATGTAAATATTTCCTGACCATTCTTTTTCATATTTTGATGAATTGAAAAAGCCTTCTGAATTGAAGGCAAAGCATCTCCAATAACATCTTGTAATTAAAGTCCAGTTGCCTTTCTTTTACTTTTTAAAAGAAACTTTGCAAAACTTTTTTGCAATTTTTACTACTTATCACAACCTGGATTAATGAGAATATTCATAGACATTCCTTGTTTTATATAGTCTGTACAGGGAACCATTTTTTCTACCTTTTATACTGCTAGATTTCTAATGTACATGATCATCATGTCAGATAAAGAGGAAGAATGGATCTCAGCATTACAAATTCTAGAAGCATTCTTCATCAAATTGCACACAAAATGAAAATCTGCCCAGGTGCAAAGCTCATCTGAGGACTTAGGATCCTTCACTAGCTTTGGCATGACATCATGTAACTTTATTTCTAATGTTAGAGAGGTTAATTTTCCTTTGGAGTAATCAGGTTGGACAAAATGTTGAAGGCTTTTTTGACGCAATAGTCACAGTTGTACCAATTGCAAGTAATAGTTGGTATAATTAGCACAACTAGACACCCAACTAAAACAATCACATATCATGATGGTAAATGTGAGAGGACAGAAGGGAATTTTGTGGGAAAATGTTCAAGTGGTTTGGCAGAAAGAAGTTTTGACATGTTTCCAGATCTGTAGCAAAAATTGACTCTACTGGCATAAATTGCACAATAGTGAGTTTTTCCGTATAAAGCAAATTCTTGGACAAAAATGATAAATTATGCAATAGTGACCTGACATAAACCAAATTTGCAGAAAGTGAGAGAAACCTCATATGTTTTCCTTACATGTTTGAGTGTGTACATATATATTTCAAATGTGTATGTCCACATACACTCATATACAGCAAAGACATTAGGGGAAATAGATGTTTTTACTTTATCTTATATGCATATAAGCTGTTCAGAACTTTAGCAGAAAATCAGTCGGTAAATAAATACTGTATATCAAGAATACACTAGGGAGTTCCAGTAAACTACATATAGTAACTCAAGTTATTATCCTCCAATTAGCAAAGTTAAGCTATTATGCAGTTTGGTGCTGGAGTACAAAAATATTACCATTGAATTTGTTTAAAATGTTGTCTTAATAATGGCATACAATATGAGTCAGGCATAAGTCTTAGATAATTGAAACCACCAATCCATGTCACCATTTAATTAATTTAATTGTATTACAATTTTTGGCCAATAAATTATTCTGTTTAGTGTGAATTAAATTGTTGACAATTAACTATATTTTTCTATAAATGGAAATACACTTCTTTCTGATGGAATTTTACAGATTATATCAATATATTAAATATACAATACCAATGGAAGTATAAAAGAGCTGTGCATACGTATATGTAAGAGAAACCCTAATCCTCCAATCTTCCACAACAAATGTATAATAATGAAGGAAATTGAATTTAGAAATAGTGCTCCCAAATGTCCTACCAATGCATAATTTCTTTATAGCTGTCATTTAAGAGGCAAAGGGAAAGATTAAATAATAACCATGAAGACTATAATGAGTTTGCTTTAAACACATTTTTGAAAAACAGTTTCTTAATTTTGTTAATCCTGTTTCCTCTGTGAGAATAGTTGCTTCTTTTGGGAAAGTAGATATGAAGGAATTGAGCATGAAGACTCAAGTGGCATTGTATAAGAAAACTAAATTCATAGGACTTAGCAAAAATTCCTTGAGATTCATCTGCCTAAGTTTCTTTTTGTTCCCCATCCCAGTATTGTTTCTTCTGATTGACAAGTGTTCTCCAAAACTCCACTTTTGGGCAGAAGTCTTCCTTGATACCTCCTCCATTTGTAAACTGGAGAAGCCAATGTGTATTCTATACTAAACTATATTCCCTTCCTTCAATGAAGGGAATGTTGGAGAAGGTGCTGGTGCAGGTGGAGAGGTCTCATGAGGCATAGACCAAGACTAATTCTATCCAAAACTAAAGGTAGTGGTTGACTGGAGAAACAGAACCCAAGGAGATCATTTCTGATTATCTCAGGGCTTCATTCTGGCTTTTTGGGAATGTACTCATTTGACAACTCTAGTTTCTCTTCAGCCAGCACAATTCTCCAATTCTTACTAGCTCAAAGTTAGAGCACATTTGCTCTCCTTTGGTGCCAAGGAAACTCTTCAGCACCAAAAGAAGCATGCCCTTGACGTATTACCTCAGATGGCTGGAGTGAGAACAGGATTTTTTGTTTTTGTGCAAGAACACTGAGTACACCCTGGACATGTAAAGCAATTTTCAGACAGGCATGCAGCAAGAGCAAACTCAGACACAGTACCATAAACAATAATTTGTAGCTGTATGACTAATTTGTGTTCAGCTTGGCTCTCCTTTAAGCAAAAGTTCTAATTATGAAGAATGGCAACTTGTCCTTAGATGAACTGAGTGAAATACTGACTGATCCTTGTAACCCCTACTGAATAATGTCCCTGGTACAGTATAGTTATTAGGTTAACTATAAGGGAAATCAGTTATAGTAGTAAGGTGAATTATAGCACATCAAACCTGCTTCATAATTTTATGTATTATGTATTTAGCAGCAGTGAAAAGGGTTGGGTAATTAGTATTTAGACCAAGACATGAAAATATTGGGGATTAATGCGTTTTCTAATCTGCAATTTATGAAACATTAACCCATGAAATGAGCAACACATAAAATAGCAAAATTGTGCTGAAGAATATCTGTGTTAATTTGTGTTATGACAATATGAATATGTCTTTTAAGGCTAAAAAGTTACAGAATAAGCCAGTTTTCTTCAATTATGGCACTGTCTCATAGACTTCATTTCCCAGAACGCTTGGCAATAATTGGTCTGGCAGGAGAATTCTGGGAAGTGAAATCCACACTTCTGGAAGACATCCAGGCTGGGGAAGATAGATATAAACTTTGAATTCATTTAATCATATGCATCACAATTAAATAACTGGCTAAAAATGGGTGAGGGAATAGTAAAGCAGTGAGGCCAGAGGGAAATGAATTGTACCACCACAAATAGTGTCTAGTTCTACAATATGGTAACATGCTCATGATGGATTTCTAACAAAAACTTCTTAACCTTCTCTGCTTGAGATAGAATGACATTTTTATTATCTGACCTTACAAACCTAGAGAGTTAATCCAGGACCAAAATCTTGCATTTCATAACTCAAATTAACATTAGCCTAACAAATCAAAGTGCTTTCTAACAAGTCCCATCTTATATCCAAAACACATGGCAGTAAAAAAACCAAGCTCACCTTCAAGAAAAGCTTAACTTCTAAATATTTCATAAACAGCCTTTAGGACTGATCCCATTCATTTTTACCAAGCATTTCTGGTACTTTGATTCTGAAGTCATCCACACTTGGGGGTGAATAGCGACTAGAGCATTAGATCTCCTTGCAGCCACCCTCCCTTCATTATAAATTAATTTCTCCCTTCCACACCAGCCTTCTGGGGGAATCAGGGAGAGGCTGAAAGGGAAAATCCTCTGACTAAACTCCAGGAAGGGCAACCAAACAAATGTGGGGAATCTGCAGCTCAGTCAACCTGAGGCAGGAGCTAGAAAGCAGCTGGTCAACTCCAGGATTAAAAAAAAATATAGATGAGAAAGGAAGATAAGATTCCACACTGAACACTTAGTAAAAAAATAGATAAATACAAATAAATAGTCTACAACAAAACAATTCAACCTTGCCTGAGGTAGCCCCTTTCATCTAGCCATCTCTAAAAATACCCCAAATCTCTTCTACCCAAAGCTTTTTTTGCTCTGTTGGCTCTCAGGGATCAGGTGAGTACCTCTGGGCACATAAGGCTTCATAATTGCTATTTAATTAATTGCTACTGCTCCCCACAATAGTTTCTTAAGCCAAAACAGGAGTGAAATCCAAAATTCAGCTTCCCAGGTAGTGATAGGGCCATATGCAGGTGCCCATATTTGGAGGAGGAAGTTAAGAACTGAAACGAGAGAGAGATGTAGTTTTGAGGAGGCAAAAATTTTGAGGAGGCAAAAATTTCCCATTCACATCCATAATCCATAAAACCCTTTTCTAAAAAAAATGCCCCTTCACCTCCTTTATATTTGCATATCATTTATATTTGCATGGGACATGGAGAAAATCAGGCGATGCAAATCAGACATTAGAAATTCAATCATTAGAAATTCAATCTTTAGCAACCAGCTGGAGTCAGTCGATTCACCCAACCTGCTACTATTCTTACTGTGGTCATTCTTGAACAAACAAATTCCAAGGGAAGATTTCTACTGAAGTTCCATTCTATTAACTGGTCTAAATCAGGGGTGTCCAAAAATACTCCTCAGCTATGCTGGCTGAAGAATTGTGGGAGATGAAGTCCACTCATCTTAAAGTTGCCAAGGTTGGACATACCTGGTCTAAACAGAATCAATGATTTCTCATTTCACTGTGAAGATTAATGAATTCAGCAGCGTGTTATCAACTGTCATTGCCATTATAAAAAGTCTCTGTGATTACTTTGCTTTACATCAGCTTCCAATTTGATGGTCACCGTTTGTAGTCTTTGTATGTCATTTCCCTCTGATTTAACTGCTTGCAATTCTAAACCCAAATAAATGATACATGTATAACCAAATTGAGGACAAATATGAATTTGATGGAGCATCTTGTCTATAAAATATTATACAATAACAGACTTCTAATCCAAGATACAATAACAGAATCGAATAACAACTAAAATAATTAAAATATCTACTTTTTTTACCACTACAACCCTCTTAAAACATACCTGTAATTGTATACGGGTAGTAATTCCATGCCTTCTCTGTAACATAAAATATTTTGGGGACCACAGCTCTTGCCCAGCTTGGAAGTTTGCTGAAAAAGAAAGAAAAATGTGAATCGCATACACAAACAACCCCATTAATTTATTCTAATGAATAATAGTTAGCAGAAGACATAGTGGGTGTAGATATAGCTAAAAACAAATAATATTTCTACACAAAATACCCCAAAACAGAAAACAAAAATTTCTTAAAATTCCCATTTTTTCATTGTCTGAATGTAGTTGGTAAGCACAAACATAGAGAGTGAAGCCAAAAGAAATTGTGTCTTCCCAAGAGGGCAATGACGGTTGAGTATGACCAGCCACAAAATATCCATTTCTCAACACACTGTTTTATGAGACTAAAAGAAAATGTCAAAGATTGGATCAAATGGAATATCTGCTTCTCCTAGTTGCAGTTATAAATTGGAAATTTGTTGTCTGTAAATAGCAACCATTTTTTACACAGCAACAACTGCTCAAAATATGTTTTCCAGGCCTAGTTTTAAACAGCCATAAAATGGGATTATTTTTACAGCATTACTGTTTAGCAGGGCAGTAGATATATTTTGAAATGCAAAAATTCCCCCAAATCAAGCTTGACTCCAGGTGCTATCAATGCAGTTTTGTAGTTTTCCTGACAGCAAGATGCAAGTTATTTGGCTCCTGGCTTCTCCTGGCCTTTATTCCTTGTCTACCCCTGGGATTTCCAATGGACTCCTACCTTACTTAGCCCTTTTTCTGATAGACTAGTTATTTATTTTTACAAATATATACTGTATTTTAGGCAATAATAATTCATTATAATACAGAGGACAAAAACAAATAATATTTTATTAAAACAAAAGTGTTATAAACGATTTTTTCCAGATATGACTTGTACATTTTAGAAACCAAACCCACTGTCCTCATATCATGAGCCTAATTAATCACACCAGTATTTCTACAATTCATAATAAATGTTCAGATGCTGTATAAATGAATAATGAACAACAAAACTACAGCTGATAGTATTTTTCTGATTACTGATCCAAATGATGTGAGCTTTGTATTGCATCAAATATTTTTAAAGTTTACTTTGCTGTTTCTATTCTAAAGTTGTTTTCTTATTATCAAGTGGTGGCTGAATGACTGATGAAAATCCTAACATGGGAAAAAATGCAGTCTGTCTTGCGTGCTGACGTCAGTATAAATCTTTTCCATATGCTGGTAAGAATCCAGCAGAGAGCAGGGAAGATGATAAAAAGATAGGTAGCAAACCCTACAGGAATTGGGTTATGTTTAGCTTAAACAGAAAATGAGGAAGATGAATAAGACTTGGATTAAAGGTGCCCAAAACCCAGAACAATGAGTTTGGCAGATAATATAAAAATGTAGGTGGTCAACAAACAGGGATATGCTTACTAACTGGAGAACATGGAGGCAAGTCTATTAAGCATGGGGAGCATTTCTTCATACATTCATTGTATAAAGATAAGAAAAAGTAGCAATGAGTTTTCAAAACCTAAAAAATATTTTAGTTAAGGGGGTAAAAAAAGTCTTGACTGCCTTGACTATTGCCAGATGCTCTTTTGTGAGGATAATCTTGCAAGATATCCAGAAGTGCCATTTGGTATGAAATGAAACAGTGAAGATGTTATCCACTCTGCACTGCTGGTGTTGTCCATTTTAAAAGAAGACTTAATTTATTCACAGTGATTTGCATGGTATTTCAGAATATCACTTGATGCACTGCAGTGACTAGCATAGAGATCTGGAAAAGCAAGAGCATCAGCCTTAATTCCAAATTCAGAATAATAAATGCTATTTTTTCTACTAACTATCTACAGTTGTGAAAACTGGACAATAAAAACGCAGACAGAAGCTAGATTCCTTCAAATTATGGATGTGGAGACTGCTACTATGCAGAATTGGACAGCAAAAAAAAAAAGATTTGCATCAAGCCATAAAAATCATTGGAAACAAAGATTACCAAGCTAAGGCTGTTTTATTTTGATCATGTCATTTGTTCAAGCTCCTTAGGGGAAAAATATTTATGCTAGGAATGGTTGGAGGTGCTAGAAAATGAAGCTGGCTGAAACCATTCTGGATAGACACCATCAGCAAGATTCTGGTTTAAATCTAGGGATATGAAACTGTCAGAAGAAATGAAGAGAACTCATAAAGTCAGATATGACTGAAAGGGAGAGAGAATGAGCTGCCCACACAATTAATTCTAGGTAACTTGTAATTCTAAAACAATAAAATTGTCAGAACCAGTAGCTTATGTTGGCAGGATCAAGAGTTTCCCAATTAAATGCTGACTACCTTATATGGTGCTCACCCTTCTGAAAGCTCTGCAGGAAAGCATGGGCAGACCTGCTTTTTAAAATCAGAACAGAATAGGAGATCCACATCTCAGGGGCCAGCTACTTTTCAGTGAAGCACCATAATTGCAAAAGTCATCCTCCAAGCTTCCTTACTTCCTTGGGAATGGGGTGTGGGAGGGACATGATGGATGCACATGGGCTTGGGTGCACAAAATGGGTGATCAGGTTCCACTTGGAGAAATAGTCTTAATGGAAAGGACATAGATGGATCTGAGTCAATGATTTCTCAGACACATTTTAAGTTGCTAGCATTAACTTTGTGCTGGATTAGAAAATGGGAAGCTCTTGAGTTCTACCTCTTCCCTAGCAAGGAAACTAACTGGGTAACTATGAGCCAGCCACTCTCTCTCAGCCCAATCTACCTCACAGGGATGTTGTGGGGAAAACAGGAGAACGGAACATTATGTACACTGCCTTGAATTGTAAAAAATAAAGTAAATAAATAAGTAAACACATAAAGGAATTCAAATGTTAAGAAGAGCCTTCTATCAGGGCCTATCTGCTAGGCATATCAGAGAGGGCCTTCTTCTGTATAGCTTTCAAGCTATGACACGTGTTCTTTTTAGAGTTGCATTTGATCCCCACCCACTTTCCTATTTCTTCTAGTTAGATGTTATGGTTAATTGTTGTATTTAATGCTTGATTTTGCATCTATATTTTGCATTTGTGGGCTGTCTTAAGTATTCAGTGCCAATAGGAAGGAAAATCAGATCGTTAAAACTGATTTGGCAACAGGAGTACACTGTTGAAGGTGTTTAGGAATCTCTAACTGATTTTTCAAATAAATGGTTTCTTAGAGAGATTTATAATAGCTTACATTTAAGGTAAACTAAAGATGCCCCCTGAGTCAAGTCTGACTTGTGATAACTGGACATATCTATCCAGATTTCAAGACCACAGTATGGAAACAGTTTGTTACAACCTTTTCTGACTTTGCCATCAAGTCTACAGCCCTGAGATTCCCCATCTAAGTACAGACTAGATACAACCTAGCTCAGCTTCCAAGTCCAGACAAGATAGTAAACTGTGATGAATTGTATGCAAAAATCAAAATTGTATTCTTCTTCCAGTCATACAAGTGGGAGACAAAAGGCCAAGGGTGCTAGAATTTATTTAGACATGCCCCTAGTGTGCTAAGCCAACTTCTCCTCAATTGGAAGATCTGCAGATCTCTGCAGACTGAAATATACCTGGAGGGAAATGGGTTGAGAAAGCCCTAGCTAAACTATGATTTATTGAGTCACCAGAATGTGACAAGTCTCAACAAACAATAAAGCTTGTTGGTTATATTGGGAATGTTGAGCCTCTGAAGTCTCTGAAATGCAGATTCACATTCAAGTCATAACAGTAGTCAAATATATTAATTTTTCTGCTTCTCTTAGTTGACTTTGTTTTTGGACCCCTATATTTGGCTGTTTGTCACCCCTGCCCTATCTACCCAGGAAGAAGGAATGCAATTTTGAAGCATTTCCTTTTTAATTAGGGAAATCTATAGGAAAAAGGTTTAAAACAGCCTTCTTTCCTGGAGCCACTGAGACATACAGTGGTACCTCACAAGACGAGTAACTCGCAGGACGAGAAACTTGCAGGACGAGCAAGAAATTTTATCAAAAAATATTCCGCTAGATGAGCCACGACTCACGAGACGAGGAAACTTCGTGCCAAACCTTGCACGTCATCAGTAAGCGCGCTCTGTATTTCCTGTTCAGGCAA
>JANHZU010001769.1:53363-65125 GCA_032468055.1 Acrochordus granulatus
TTGTTTATCAAGAAACATTGTGAGAAAGTTATTCCCAATTAATTCTAAAGTCCAATTAACCCTTATGATTCCAACAAGGGGAAAGCTCATTTCAGAGGGCAGATGGTTCAGGGTCCCAATGGATGGCATTGCCTAACTAAAGGAATCCAGAGTGTACCAACCCTGCCAGATCAGTTTGGCACTTGGGTTATTAAGACCTAGTTACAAAATGTTTACTACCCCTTTACCTTGGACACAAAACTGTGACTATAGTCATTCCATTTTAGGATCAAAAAGATACAAAGAAACTTTGTACATTTTCTTGCAGTTCAGGAACTTTATAGGAGAGGTCTCCCTACTTATTTTTTTGCTTTTGGGCCCTTTTACCTAGTTAAGTATCACATTCCAAATAGAGGATTTAAAAATTATTTCCAGGTAAGAGTTGGGCATAATTAACTGCATGAAGTTAATAAGCTGTACAGTATTTTAGAAACAACACTTTTTAAAGCATGGACAACTATTAATGCACTGAGCATTGTTCAATAATAAAGCAAAGTAAAGGTCTCCTTTTACGAATCACAAAATAAAAAGGATCCCTGAAATATGGTGTCTCTTTTTCACAACCTCTTGAGACAACCCAGAAGGATGGTTGGTACCAAAGGCCACTGAGATATCAAGTAGGACTTGAAGGGTTGCAACATCCATATGCCAGACCAGCCAGAAGACAAGCACAGCCATTTGGTGCTTTACCTTAGCCTGAAAGGTAACTGAAAATCCACTTCCTTCAGGTTCCTCTGAAGATGAAGTTCTACCACCTTCTCTACAAATAGAGGAATTTATAATGTCTTGAACCCTGCTGCATATCACCATCTGGTCTTTAATCAAATAGAAAAGATCCAATATTTACATGGCTACTCTGACAACCCTAAGAACCCTATTCACTTCCTCAAAACTTGTAAGCAAAAGCTCCTCTCGGAAAATAGGGTGTTAAATATGCTGAGTTCACAAGAACTAAATATTTTATGCTTCTCCATCATCCATCTCAAATAAAGGTAAGTAGATCCTTAAGTCTGACTCAAATCTTAGTGGCTACTTGAATACTATTGCAGTACTCTTGACAACAATATAGAAATTATTTGTCATTGTCACCTTTTAATTTTAGAAAAACTAGTTTATTCTAAAAAACCATTTGCTTTTATTGCTCGGAGTAAGATATTTTTTAAAAATGTTGGAAAAGTTGGAAAATGGTGTTCCTCTCTCATTTCTATGTTAATAGAGCATCATCGACAGGCTTTTGGGTTAATGAGAATTCTTCAACAACAGATTGTTCTGCAGCAAGGCAGAAGGATTAATTATATCAGGATTTCAACTCCATTCCTGCAGCCAACAAAGAATTTCTCTTCATGATAGAGGGGAGGGGAAATTCTTTGGTGGGCTGGAAATCTCAGCTGAAATTCCCTCCCAGTAGGCAGCTCTTTCACTCTCAAAAAGAACTGCCCTGCTGGAAAGGAATCTCAACATCTTATAAAGCTGAGATTTCCCTCCTCCCTGCCCACCCTGGCAGAAAGCTCTTTCAACCAGCCCCAGAAAGAAAAAGGAATCCTCTCAACAAATGGTAGAATCTTGCAACCTTCCCTGCCAGATTCCCATTGACTTTCTGGGGAAATCAGACGATTGCAAATGGCAATCACACGACCACAGGGTACTTGGCGAAGGATGGTCATAAATAGGAACATGTTGCTAAGCATCAGATTATGATTGCATCATGGGGTGGATGGGGGTGAGGGTGGAGTAATGCTTTATAATATTCGGAAGTGCTTTACAGGCATGAGGACACTTTCTGAGGCCATCATAACTTCAAGCAGTTGTTAAACAATCCTTGAAATTTGAGAACTAGCTGTATGTGCTTAATATCTGTGGAAAACAGGATTATATTCATGCATCCTGAACTTCTAACATATCAAGATACAATTTGAAATATGTGATATGTGCATAACTGGGCCAAGCATAAGATTAATTTGTTTGTTACGTGAATATCAAAATACTGTATTGTTTTCTCTATTTAGTAGATATCCAAGTAGATGTTTAGAAAGAGTTGGTATCAACTTCTCATTGCTGAGCATTTAATTTGAGACAATGTCAATTTGTTCTATAGTTGTCCTGCTTTGACATAATACTTGTATTCTAAGATAATATTGGGAAGAGAAAACTTTAAAAAGATAATGTAATGCTGACCTATGTATTCAACATCTAGAAGATATTGGTTTATGAAGAAGTTTGGATTTATTGAACATGGGCAATAGCAATATTTTTCTGCTTTGATGGAAAGATATAGCCATGACACATATAATATCCTAGACTGAAGATATGTCTTTTGATCAGCTCTTTCCAAACATAAAGACTGAACAATACTATTCCATGTGGTCAAGTTTAATTTATTGTTTCAAAACCAAGTTGCTGGTCTGCATTTTATAGTATTGTTATTTTTCCGTACTGTTTATTTTTCTTAGTTTTATATATTGCTTTAGATTTCAATTATTTTCTCTCTCTCTTGCAATAAAACAATATAATAAAAGAACACTATTAATGATTAATGATTATTAATAATCCCATCATTTTTTATACATTGGCAAGACATGTAGTATTTACGAAAACAAAGTAAGTGATGTTTCTTATAAGCAAAACAAGGTAAGGCTGGTAATGAAACAAAGGAAGTGATGCTTCTTCCCAGTAAAACAAAGCAAGGCTGGTAATGTCTCTCACTGGCACAACAATCAAGTCTGTGCAAAGCATTTTTAGGCATCAGGAAGCAATAAACTAAGCATTGCAGTTGCTTAAAGTGGAATTACTGTATTCAGATGTACATGTCATAACTCTTATCACTTCAGCTGGGATGATCTGCAAGTGACTCCTCATATTTGTTACTAAGCAAGATTCCACAAAATGTTAAAATCACTAAAGAATCATTAAAAATGTAAGTACAAAATGGTTAATACAAAATGGCTGAACACTAGTTCATCAAAACCAACAAGAACTTTTAATTTTCTGCTGAAAAGAACTACAATATTAAGATTAAAAATGACTTGTTAGACACATTGACAGGGAATTCTGTAAGTCTACATTTTTTGCAATTTTGCTACAATTTTGTGAGTCTTCAAACACCGAACACTGGAAAGCTGATCTAGTAGCTAAGTCAGATGCAGGATGAGAGATTGAGGACTGGTATCTTTGCAAACTTTGAGAGAAGCCACAATGCTTGTAAATGTTTATGGCAACCAAAGACCATGTAAGAAAAATCCAGGGACCCCAGCCTTTGGAAGCAGTTCCTAATCTTGGGATAGAAGGCCTTGACCTCACTGGAAGCAAGCATTCTCACAGTGGGAATACCTTTCAGTTGTTAAAAGCCGAATTTCCAGCGACAGCTTCAAACATGGAAGGCACTTTCTAACAAACTGCAAAGGCTCACTTCGCTGACCTCAAGCCTCCGTTCTTGCTCGCTCAATTCAAGGGTCCATCTCCGGAAATCCCGGATCAGCAGCTCCAGCGATGTCGCCAACGCGAGGTTCTTTTCTGCGCAAACTGAGCTCTCAAATCCGGGTGCGGGGAGACACTGCGCGGGAGGAAAAGGCAAGGCGAGGCTGCGGGGGACGAACCGCAGGTTGAAAACGCGGAGTTGGCAGCGCAAGCGGCGGCCGGCGTAGCCCCGATCCTAAAGGCTCCTTCCATCTCTCAGCTCTGCGCTGCCTTTGGCGTTATCAAGGGTCGCCGAGGGCCAAGGAAGCGCGGGGTGGCAACTTCTTGGGTGGCCCAAACCACTGGGATGTAGGCAGTAGCGGCAGTCGCAAAGACCTGCGGAGCGTCGAAGTCGAGTTTGTCGCCGACCTTCTTCGGCTTGGCGGCGGCGACGCTTCATATCAGTTCTGCTTCTCCGAGGAGAGGCACTTTCCCTCCTCCCTCTTTCGCAGCGGCTTCGGAGCTCGCAGCCTGCCCGCGCACCGCCTCCTACGGGGAAGCACTGAAGGGTTCCCTCCTGCTGTCAAGCGGACGCGCATTCCCTGCTCCAAAAGACGCTACTCGGAGGAAGAGAAGTCCTACGCCCGGAGGGGGGGGTTGCTAGGCAAAGAAGAGGGCGTCGTCCCGAGGGAGTAGAGGCGTGCCCACAGCCCGAGGTCCTAGAAATGGGTCGCCCTCCTCGCCCGAAAGTCTGTTTTCCCTTAAATCGGGGAAACGGAGGGGCGCCCGCTCTGCAAACGAGGCTCCGCTGTTAGGGCGCCGTTTCGCGGCTCAGGTTCTCCCCCTTTTCCCGCCGCCAATCTCCTCACGCCATCAGTCACTAAAGGTTGCTTCTCTTCCCCCGCCCCCCAGTCGAAAGGAGGGTGGGCGGAGAAGGAGAGATGCTCCCGGTCGCGTCTTTCGGTCTTCACCCGCTCCGTCGCGCGGCGCTGCTTTCCAGCCTCACGACGAATTGAAAGGTCCGGTGAGGAAATGGGCTTGCACGTGTGTACCCACCGGAGATTTTGCCGGCCGCAAGTCCAAGTTCAAGCATCACCAGTACCAAAGAAGCTGCCATTCTGATACCCATACGCACCGATCCCAATATGTAAAATACCTGGTCTCAGTACGTGCCGATCCCAAATTCAGCGCAAGAAATTTGCACTTTGCTATCCTTTGAGCTTCTCCTAATTCTACTCGAAAACGGATTCCTTTTGCCTGCCCTGCTGCCCAACGCAGTTTCTAGAAGGCGAGTAACTGCCCCCCTCCTATCCTTCCGCCCTCAGATTTTTATCGACAGCGCCCCTTTTTTCTGCCAAATCATTTGTTTTTTAAACTCAAGACCAAAAATCCCTCCATCAGGACTACTGCGCTCCATGATGCTGGTAGAGAGTCTACTCAGTTCCGCATTCAGATTACGGGATGGTGCCCACTATTATTTGTGGGCCCAGCGGGCCCAATCTTGCCCTTCCTGAACCCCGCAGTCCCTTGAATCACGGCCCCTCCAGTTCGGGCGGGGACCCCCCTGAAAACTGCTCACCGACTCCGTGCTGCTACAGCCGACCACGTGAGGGCGTCCAGTGTGTTAGTTACAACAAATTAACCCAGGGCTAGTGCACCCCCCAGGACTGTCAGCGCCCCCCGGCCGGCCGGAGACACGCGGCCCCCGCTTTCCTATCTGAGCCACGCGCTCCCTGAGAGCGGGGGCTCTTCCTGGGAGGTGCAGAGCCCTCGATATAGGGCGCCCCTATCCTCTGTCTTTCCCCAGTATAGGGTGTGCTTTTAAAATCGCCTCTGAAGAGCCTTTCCCATGCCCGGAAAACGGTGACACTCGGATAGCTCGATCAGGCACCGTCGGGAGCAGCAGACACCGACAGCCTCTCGTTCCTACGGCACCGGACGCGCGCACGAGAGCGGGGCGAAGGGGCCACAAAAAGCACAATTCACAGCTCGCCTTCTCGTTCCCTGTTGTTGTTCTCAACATGGTCCGCTCCTGGCGCATATAAAGAGCTGTGACGAAGCCCGCCCAGGCAGATTGCTTTTCTCAGGCGACACGGAGGATAGCTGTGCTCGGTCGCTGTGATCCTCTCTTGCCTCCGCTGTCCCACCGCCCCGCGACCCGAGCATCCCAGCGGAAAGCAACTCTCGCTCCCGAGACTTTTGGGCTGAAAGCCGGCGCCTTTTTCCAGTATGTCTGTTGAACTGGAAGATGCTGACTTGCCGCTAACCGAGGCAGAAGAGGCGCCTCTGGCTCCAGAAAAGAAAGGGGCGGCCAAGAAAGCCAAAGGTGGTGCGTCGGCGCTGTCCCCATCCAAGAAGAAGAAAAACAGCAAGAAAAAGAACCAGCCGGGCAAGTATAGCCAGCTGGTGGTGGAATCCATCCGCAAGCTGGGCGAGCGCAATGGTTCCTCGCTGGCCAAAATCTACAACGAAGCCAAGAAAGTGGCGTGGTTCGACCAGCAAAACGGGCGGACCTACCTCAAGTACTCCATCAAGGCGCTGGTGCAGAACGACACTTTGCTCCAAGTGAAAGGCACCGGCGCCAACGGCTCCTTCAAGCTCAACCGGAAAAAGCTCGAGGGGGGCAGCGAAGGGGGCGCCGGCGGCGGTGCCGGCGGCGGCTCCCACGCCAAATCGCACAAAAAGGAGGTAGCGGCAGCCGCTTCGCGCAAGATCGAGAAGAAGCCCGTCGCCAAGAGTAAAAAGCTGGAGAAGAAATCGCACAAGAAAGGCGCCGGCAGCGGGACCGCCAAGAAAGACAAGGTGAAAGCGAAGAAGGCCCCCAAGAAAAACGCCGCTTCCCCCAGCGCCAAAAAGGTGAAAAAATCGGCGAAGCCCAAAGCTCTCAAGAGCAGGAAATGAGGCGGAGGAGGATGCCGCTTCCGTCGCCCTCGATCCGGGACGGACTCGGGAGCCCGGACTGGCCCCAGCACAAGCACAGAGCCGCGTTACCAGCTTCGATTTGGTCTCTTCGGCCCCGGTTCCGCCCCGTTTCCTCCCCGGGGAGCGGGGGCACGTAAGGGAGCACTTCGTCTTCTCCGCAGACCCGTTGGGGTCCGGGGGCATTTTGGATCTTGGGAAGGTCCCCGGAGGTTCTGCCCCGCGCCCTTCCTTTGTATTGGGATATTGTGCCGTTCGAGGCTTGCTTTTCTGCTTTTGTGTTCTGCAAAAGTAGCGCGATGTCATCGTGGTAAATGTTTCCCCGCCCATGTATCCGGGTGAGGCTCGTCCCCTTCTGGTCGTCGGCCCCCAGTTACTGCGGGGGAAGGGGGCGTCCTCGGTGGATTCCTAAACTTGGACCTACCAGCCTCGGTCGCCCCCTTTTGACTGGCGGGGCTGTCATGGCAACAGCCTGGTGGGTGCCCGGCCGTGCGCCCCGCTCCTGGGCTGAAGAGCCGGCGGCGCCGCACGCAAGCGGGGTGCCGACCGGCTGATTTTACCTCGGAGACTTGCGCAATCGCCGCAGGTTTGAAGCACGTATCTAGCTGGATGTGGGGGCGGAGACGGGGGGAGGGCAGCGTGGTTCATCTTCGCCTGCAAGATTTCGCAGCGCCCTCTTCGGGTCTCGTCCTCAAATGCCTTTTTTAAAGAAATCCTTGTGTTTTTTGTTCAATAAATCGTTTAAAACGTTTTCTCACGTTCTGCTTCCTTGATGTTCGAGACCGAAAAACGGGCAGCCGGGTTCGTTTCTGGGAAGGTGGGATCCGGGGCTCGGGAATCGCGCATGAACTCCCGAAATCCTCCTCTGAGGCATTGGGAGGGGGACGCAAGGTGGACAGGATCGGGGGGCGCGGCGCAGACTTTCGGCGCCCCCTCTCCCCGAATACAACTGACCCGGGGGTGGGCGTGGCTGCTTGCCTCCTCTCGCCTGATCTGAGCTCCTGTCAAAGGTGCGCCCCGGCCCTTCCGTTGGGCCTCTCCTTGCGACCGATTTGATGTTCCGGGGTAGCTTCGCGTGGGGCACAGCGGGCCCGAAAGGGGGAGAAAACGGCACAGCGGCTCCAGGAGGAGCTCTCCCTCCACGCCCATCCCGAGGCGAGCGTCTTAGGAGGCCCCGCCCCTTCGGCGAGCTTTCTAGTCCCGGCCTCGGAACGGGTCGTGTGGCGCTCGTGCGCATGCGCAAGCGAGGTCGGTCTGCTGATTGGGCCTCGGAGAAAAGCGCTCCCCGGGGGGAGGGTCCCGGCGCGTAGCTCCCGGATGGGCGGGGCGGCTGCTGCGAGGCGCCCCCCGTTTGCCCGGCGCGCTCTCCGGCCCCCGCTCGCGAAGGTGTCCGGCGCTCGCGTGCGCTCACCTGCTAGGAAGGCTTTGGGTCGGGGGCGCTGAGGCTTTTTCGTGTAGTCTGAACGTCGGCGACTCCCGTAAAGATTGAAGCACCTAGAAGAACAATGAAAACGGTAAAAGGGAAAACTTCGGGAAAAGTGGATCTGTGGTGACCGTGCAGCTTGAAAGGTTCTTCGCGCCCGCCGGATCTTTTCTGCATCTTCCCTTGGGAGGGAGACTCGGGCCTGGGGAACCCCGCTCCGGGCAGCGCTTTCTGCCTTCATTCTGTGAAACTGGCGGGAAGTGCTCAGAGGGGGAGCAAGACAGCTTAAAGGATCAAGCAAGCAACAAGGAGCTGCTGCGGACACAAGTCAGAAGGCCCCAAATCTCTCTTTCCAAACATCCTGGCTGCAGTGACCTGTACCAAAACTGACCAAAACTTGATCTAAGGGAGAGGAAGTAACTAGTCGAGGTTTTTTGTGCGTGGAACGTCTTACCCTTTCTCGATGCACTTTTTTTCCATTTATGACTTGGTCACGTTTGTTTTATACATTAAAACCTTCCCCGTCTGCATCATTAATAACCCTTGGGGATGGGAGTGGCAGAAGGGTTATTGAGTACTGTATTTATGGGCTTTGGGCAGAAAGATCAAAAGCACCACATATGCTTTCCGGTGGAGCAAGAGGGCAGATGACACCACATGATATATATGTTGTCATTTACCCACAGAAAAACAGCAGTAGGCAAAGCCTACTTACCGAGAGTCAACTCCTCTCTAAGGAGGAGTTGACTCTTGCCCTCTAGAGCAACTCTTGGCAAGATGAGGGCATTCCTCTTCCTATCACTTGTTTACAGTAGATAGAACTTAAATCTCATTCTCATCAACTGATAAGGGGAAAGCTTTCTTTGCCCTACTTAAGGGCATTAGACGGCACACAAGGTCACATGGTTAATCAACACTTCACCCTCATCATCCGCACTTGAAGCTCCATTATTATTTTACCAAAGGGAAGAACCAGTTTCAAGTCTGAAAAGTACTTATCCAAACAACAAATTTGGTTTGACCACTACAACTGGGGGAAAGTAGCAGAGAAAAGAAGATTGTTAGCCATCAGTAGAAGTTTCCATGACTCATGCAAGTACAGCAACTGCTACAACTTTATTCTGATATTGGTAAGTTATAAGAACAAGAGTAAACTTAAATATCTAGCCTGGAAAAGTTTTTCTGAATATGCTTTTCTGTAGCTTCATCCTCTAATCATAACGTACTTAATGGAAACAAAGTAGACTGGCCCAATAAAAGATAAAGGATCTGTAATACCAGTCAGGAATTCAGCATGTATAGGAATTGACAGGATACCTTTGATGATTCAGATGTTTAGACTAAAAGGCCTTTGCCTATTGACCTTGAAATTTTATTTATTAAATTTATACACCCAAAATTTAAATCCTGCACTTAAGGTGCCACTATTGAAGACTTGAGAAAAGAAGTGAACTGAAAAAAGAAAACAAATTTGCAAATTCCCCCTGTTTGGGAGACATGAATATACTATATATTAAAATAACTGCATTTCGTCTACTTGAGGGCTTGCTCTACAGATTTCACATAGCTTGTTTCAAAAGTTTCAGTAATCACATTGGAGAATACTACAGAACCAAATCCAGTCATCAGCTGCCCATCCCTTTTCTATACTTTTGTATCTCAGATGGAAAGGAAGTGCTTGGGAAATGAAGTTAAGGGACTTGCATTCCAGACAAGGTTATTATATTTCTGCTGTTGATTTTTCTTTTCTCCCAAAAACATTTCTAGTCATTTCTCTTTCAAAAACAAAAGAATCCCATGCAAATAAATAAATGCCATATTCTTGAGCCAATTTTGATGTGTACTTAAGACTGAATCAGTTTAATATTTGTTTTGCACTTTTCCAGTATCACAGCTTCTGCATTTTCTAATACAAAGCAATAGTTGACAAAACACAAAATACTGATTTTGAAAATAATTTTTAAAAGACAGAAAAACACAAATAAAGGAACTTTTGTTTTCCACTTTTCAGCCGTTATTTACATTCCAAGAATCCCTTCCCTTCAGCCATGCAATCAGTGTTCATTCCCACAGAAAGCAAGAGCCTGCTTGGTCCAGTGCCAGAAGAATGAGAAAGCTATTTAAATTTAAGAGGTCATTTTTCTCCTGGGTCTGTAATGGGAGATAGGCAAGACATGAATGGCTAAAGATTCTGTTTCTTCAGCATCACTAATGAGGCTCATGAGCAATGACTGAACAAATCATTTTCCTTATCCTGTTATTGAAGCATCTCAACCTTCACCGATCTAGATATTAGCTGAATCCAGAGCAAGACAATAGTTCATCCACAGATTTACATCCCACATGATGATTTGAACACATGCTACTTAACTGCACATACACAGCTGACCATATACATGATTAAGGATTCTACTTGCTCAATAGCCTAGAGACTGCTGCATGCACATGGCTCTATAAACTTTTCACCTAAGCAAGCAAGATTTGGCTCTGGTACCATAGCTACTAGGCATCACAGGATAGGATGGGCCAACTTCCATGCTCATACGTTATCCAAAACACCTATTTAGTAAACCACCAACACTAACTAGATATTTTACTCTTGTATAAATTATTTTTCTAAAAATCCAACCTCCAAACATTAATCTACTGAGGATTACAATTAGATGGATGCCATACTTGCACTCTATTTTAAGCACTAGAAGCAAAATTCTAAACAAAAAACACTGTGTATAGATTAAAGTGCAAACTAGGGTACAAATACTAGACTTCAATTATATAGGTGACATTACAAGAGAGTTGATAATGGAGGGAAGCAACACAAAACTTGTTTACTGTTTCAAAGAAACAACAAACATGTATCATTGAGGCTGAAACCACAAAAGTAGTTACACTAAAATACTTGAAGTAGTTTTAGTTCCAGTGACACCAAAAGGACAAAAATAGACCTAAATCCAAGGACCCTTAATTAGAATGGGTTTACAGATAACCGGTTAAGTATATTCAGATCTGAATGCATCATATCAAAAGCAGAGATGAACAGGACATCCCTCCCCCATTCTTCCCTTGTTTGAAAAAGAAAATCTTCCTTATGGGGCAGTCCTATTCCACTTTTGCCTCTGGAACATTTTAGGTGTATCACAAACTTGAGGGGAAGACCATAAGACAAAGATGCGTACACACCCTAGGAATTCTTAGAAAGCCTTTGCCTCTCAGGATTATTTACTAGGTAATATTTGTTGCAACAACAAAAATCAAAACTCAGCAAAGAAACAGGAATGCAGTGCCAGCACAATAACACAATAGCTCATAATAAAGCAAACAAGAGAAAAATTAATATATGAAGCCATTCCTTTCTCAGCTAAGAAAGTTGTTCTTTTCACATTTAGAATTTCCTGGCCACTTCCTTCCCTCCCACATTTAATCCTTAACTTCATGATCACATTCAAGGGAGATATGCAGCAACATCAGAGAGATCAATCCTTCACCACCTCCAGCTCTGGGACAGAGCAGTTTTGAGAGATTAGGCTGAGTGTCGGGGGGAAACAAGAAAGCAGCGGAGAGGCCAGCCCTTCCTCTCACCGTTTAGGGACTGTACAGAGAGAGATGCGAAATCAGCACTGTCACCCACTGCGGCCTATTGTCTCAGCAGTTCCTCGCCTTCCCAATGTTGGCCTGCACCGCTTCGTAACTTTCTCATCTTCAGGACCCCCATTTTTTCCAGTTCTCCAAGAATAAATAAAAATGCAGCCACCATTCTAAAAAAAGGGGGGCGATCTTTTCCCCCTCTTCTCTGGAGGAATTGAAGAGCGATTTAAGGGAGCGAGATCAAGAGGGAGCGAAACCTGCCGGCCGCCGACTCCGCAGCTCACGCCGCCCCGAGGCTCCGTCGTCCCAAGGCAAAGGGGCGAGGAAAGCGGTCCGTCCGTTCGTCCGCGGGGCGCTCGCGGCAGCCAGGCCCGCTGCGCGCGCCGAGTCGGGCGAGGCAACC